>ML779904.1:422211-453610 GCA_009831015.1 Picea engelmannii | reverse complement strand
GCAGAGCGAGGATCAACAGAGATAAGGAGAGCTTTCATAAAGTAAGTACATCATCCTTTTTCTCTTGTCCATTCAATATTTTAGAACTAGGGAAAGAGTAATATTCTGTCACAGTTTGTTCCAGATCCAGGTGGATCTGGGGATATTGGTCTGTGTCCGCACTCACGAATTTATCCTTGAACAATGGCAGTGTCTATACTCGTTCTAACACCTCTTTATAAGTATTATTCCCTTTGAACATGTCATCCCAAGGGGACTTCTCATGTTCATATGCTTTCATATTGTAGTGGGCCATGTGTTTCCCCACTAACTGGTAAGGATCGTGCTTCCTGTGCTCAAGGTCTACCAATTTGACCTCCTCCAGTGCTGTCGCTTCAACCTTGGAATGACCCAAGTTGAGAAGTGAAAATTTTCCAATCTGAACAAGAAAAACAGGCCAAGATTTCTTTTGAGCTGTCTTTAATTCTATCCCGATTCCACCCGTTACTATTTGATAAGCTACCTCCCTACACACTAGTCTGTCAGGGAGGAATTTTGGGAGTGCATGTGGAGGAATCGAACATTCGAAAAATCTGATGTAGGAGAAATTCTCCTCTATAAACCAGTCAGCAATTGCCCAAAGGCTCCCTATGACCAACTCTGAAATGCGGGGGGGTGCACAGTCGTATAGAATCTGGTGTAGTGGTATTACCATGAAATGACAAATCTCATAGAATGAATCCTTGGCATTTTATTCCCAAAGTTTAGAATGATATTCATGAATAGGCTCCAGGTAAGTCGAATTCCAACTCCAATTCATCAAAGGGAAAGGAGTTGAGAAGCATATAGCATCCATGATGTATGCAGACATATAAAAGGTTGTTGGTTGGCCTTTTGATCTCGCAATATGGTATTCCATAACCTCTCTCGCTATGTTATTGGATAAAATCTTATCCCAATTGAAGTTGTAACCTTCTGCGACCTCACGTAAAAGAGGTACCCATTCCGCTGGGAAGTGGGTAAGACTTTTCTTACCAAAAATCCTACATAAGATCATCACCACATAAACCATATACTCGTTTAAAGATGTTGTGGCGTAAACACCATGTGTGTCGGCCCTAAATTTTGCTTTGTTTCTCCACCAGTCTTTTATTATGTCAGGATACATTTGGTCTGACTCAAAACATTACTTCCTATGAAACTCATTAATGAAATCTTTATTATAAATGTATTTGGGACAGGAAGACAGTTTATACATTACTTGTATATTTTATGGTCTAAAGGAGCCGATGACGACCCCTCGGCTGTCCAGAATGCTCCTCGTCTACACGTCCGCTCTCTCTAAAGCCCAACTGATCAGGTCGTTGTAAGTCAGGAGTCGTGGCCAAGTAGCCACCTTGTGAAGTTCAGACTCCACTATATCCCGAAGTTTGTTGTCGGCATCATGGGGGAAGTTCTTAATTTCATAATCGAAATTTTCGAAAATCTGCCTCCAGGATTTTATGGAATCGATGGCATGCGACATTGTATCAGATACAACATCTTCGTCTAGACTCGAGACCTCTTCAACTTATTCATTTTTCTTGGTGGCCTTCTTGGGCGCCATGGTGGTTATACTGGACCAGAAACCTGTTTACAGAGAAAAGTGTATAAAACTGGACAAATGTGAATCACTACAGAGGTAAAGGTTAAGAATGAACTTCGACACACAGGATCTTTATTAATCTCTAAATTTGTGTTGTAGCGAGCATACTGATACCATCAATGAAAAATAAATTATTTAATTTGAAAGATATGATTAGAGATACGAACTCATGTAAGAAATATTTGCATTTACCCGTTATTAATACTGTCGTATATCGACGATTTCGAAACTGAAAACCCAAAAATCACTGCCTTCGTTAATTCCCGAAAAGCGAAAAGAAGTTTAGTCATCATTAATCATGTTTTGAAAACAACTTAATCTTCTAATCTTAGGATTTGTTTAAAGAAAAAATGATTTCGCATTTCGGAACTTCGGGGATCCTGTCATCAGGGGATATGTCACAAGTAAACCCTGGATTGCGAAATTGCGATGGGATTAGAGAGGCGCTAATCATTCGTATTAACAAACTTTAATTAATCATGATTAGTGGACAATTACTTTTTAATTTTTACTCTTCGGAAAATCGAGGACCAAGAGTTCAAAGGAGAAGAGTTTGAAAACACTTTAGCAGAGAGAAAACTGAATCGCGAAAGACTAAGGGAGAGATAATTGTGTTTAGGGATTTTATTAATTACGAATTAAAGAGTGCTTTGTGGTAAACAACAGAAAAAGTAACGTTCATTTCTTCCCCCTTTTTACTTTATATTTGTTAATATTTTGAAATGGCTTTGGGATTTCGATGCCCTGGAAAAAGGGATAGTTGAAGATCACACCTTGAGAGGAACTGAATTTCGAAACTCTAAAAGGAACGGGTGATTCTGATTCCTTTCTATTTTGGACTAAGGGCGACTCCATGGCTCAGGAAAAGATGAAGCTTCATTTTTAAAGGGTGGAAAAATTTAATCTTCGTGTCAACACCTTCCACAGAAGACTTAGCACTAGATGCTCAGGCAGAGTTGGCAGAGGACACACTTTTGCAGAAGCAGTCCAAAACTAAAATATGGGGGTAGCATGACCTTTGGCAGATTGGGTTGAAAGGACAACTTCCAGGAAAAGCGAAGTGGTACTCCAAGGAGAAGGTAGAGGAAATTTTTCCTCACTTCATTCAGTAAATATTTTGGGGACCAAAAGCCTCCCTAAATGGGAAGGTATGATTTAGATCAGTTCATTATATTATTTTTCATCTATCTCAGTACTTTCTGGGTGGAAAAATTGGAGGAATAAGCTTGCAGGTCCATTTCGATGGTTGGTCCAAATTTAGAAATTTTGGTCCAAAAAAACATCGAAAATATTCTGGATCCATTTTTTAGGCATTGAACGACACTTTTTCGGTCCAAAACTTACTATAGATGAATATTATATATTCTACACATCAATACCTTACTAATGGTGCAGATCATTCATCAATCAGAGTTCATATGAGAAAGTTATGTCTCCCACAAGTTGACCTACCGTATTGATCACCATGGTGCGAGTGGATTCCACGTCAGCCTCCATTACTTAGACATGTGGGGTTAGTCACATAGTAAATTTTCTAATAACATTATAGAAGGTCCAAAACCTTATCACAATGGAAGGTTGAGGAAGTCAAAAACCTACCCCTATATGGCTATCGAGCTATGTTAAATACCTGGCCACTAGGAAGAGAAGGGGTTCCATACTTTTTTATTGTATTTTGTTCCATAGCCGAGAAAAACATATGAGAGTGGTATTTTTTTAGCATAACAGAGGAGGAGATATTTTGTAGCAGCCATATAGGCCACATGTCAAAGGAAACTCCACAGAGAGTGCCTCTTTATTTGTACTTGCATCATTTCTATACCATAGAAAAGATAGCAGAGTAGCCTCACCTTCTAGTTGTGTTTTCTCCCATATTAGGTTTCCCAGGTCATATCTTGTGTTTTATTTGTGGATGGTGTGATTGTATTTTATTGTTCTCTATTTTCTGCATTTTATATATTTCATGCATAAGTAGAAAATCAGTGACTAAATATTATGGAGATCTAAAGGAAAAATAACCTTAATAGTAAAGATTTCAATATTTTATTCAATTTGTTGTGACGAACTATTTTGATGGAATATCCACAAAAATTTACAAATCAATGTTTGAGGCTTTGGTTGGATTAAATATCAAATTTCTTATGTTTCTCAACATATTCTCTTAAGGAACAAGCTTTGAGCTAGTTGGCCAAGGTCACAAAGTTGAGAGATCAATTGGACACCATGGGGACAAAAGTGGAAGATAAGGAGTTACTATCCATTGCCTTAAATTGACTTTCTCCATCTTGGAAACCTTCTGTCCAAAGTGGTTGTGCTCATGACAACCTACCGGATTTTGCTAAGATTTAGGATAACCTTGTGAAAGAAGATATTAGGATGGAATCATGTTCCTAGAATAAAAAGGAAGTGGAATAAATAACCTCATTGGGAGCATGAAGAAGGGTAGAGATAAAGGGAATATGAACAATAATAAGGTGAAATGTTTCAATTATTAGCAGTTGGAACATTATGTTATCCGATGTTAGGAGAAGAAGGGAAGGGTAAGTAGAAATAACTTGCAATTGTATTGTAGCAAGAGTGAATGGGGAATCATCCATGTTTGAGAATACCTTCTCCATTGTCTCTTGTTTGACTTATAACAATGTGTCAATTGTTGGATGGTATGTGGATAGTGGAGTATTGAGACATGTGACTTGTGACAAGAAACTCTTTAGTAGGATTCAAGAGCAAGAGGAGGTATATGTCTGGAGTTAGGTGATGATGCTACATATCCTATGAAAGGTTCGAGCTCCATTTCCTTTGGGATGCCATCAATAAATGTTCTTGAGTTGAATGATGTTTTGTTTCCTCTTAGTTTGAAGAAAAAAATTATTTTAGTTTCTTTTTTGGTAAACCATTAATGTAGAGTTACATTTGAAGGATAGTTGTGCACTATTAGTGATTGTCATCTAGCCAATCCAAGGACTTTGGATAGAGGTTTGTGAGTTGGTGACCTTTACAAGTTTCTTGTTTATCCTATGGAACTTGTGAATTCCATCAAGAATATAGGTGATCCTTCTAGTCTTAAGGTGGCGTATACAAAGCATGCATTGTGAGATTCCATGGAGATAGGTTCAAAACCTATTATGGAATCAACTATTAATTCCAATCTTATAGGTGATGGGAGTATTGAGGAGTATTGATACCGAGTTGTTGTATTCTCTGAGAAAGAGGGAGTTGACCTTGATGATATTATTTCTGCAATTACCACTAGATTGTCTCGGAAAGAGGGAGTTGACATTGTTGATGGTTTTGTTTCAGTTACCATAGGTTTTGAGGTGCATGTGCAAGATACCCATGATTGCATTTTCTTAGAGGCCCTATGTGGGTTGTTGTTTATACTACAATCTTGATATTTTTGGATGGATGAGATTTGGGTAGATGTTTCTCATTGTGATTTAGATAGATTTGATAGAAGTTCTAAATGACACATGATGTGGTGTGAGAATATTTTAACCCATGAAGTTTTTATGGAGAATGTTGGAGTTTGGTAGGTTGTTGATGATCCAAGGTTATGTTCCTTCATATCCACAAGTCATGGTCAGTGTTTCTTAGAGTTTTGAGATGTTGTGATAGCATCTTGTATTGATGGATATAGTGAGATTTCCATGGATTATAGGATATATATTCTAGCACAAAATAATGTTGCAATAGGATGAGATGTGAATTTTGATGAGGATGTGAGGTCCTCTAGTTCTCAATTGTCTTCTTCAATGATTGAAGGGAGTGAGGAGGTTGTTTTTCCATAAACATATTTAGAGGATACGATAGAACTATATCAAGGTGTGGAAAAGGTTATATTGGGGGTGGATATTCCCTCACCTTCTACTCTAGCACATAGAAATCCGAGATGGCTTACTCAAACATTATAATATGCATAGGATCATATAGGAGCACCCAAATCTTTGGTGAGGGTGAGCATACATCCTAGGAGATATGCTAACCATATTGCATTAGCTTCTTCCATTTATGATCCTTCCAATTTTTTTGAGGAGATGAGGTGTGATTCCTTGATGGAGGAGTGTGATGTTTGGAGGACAATTCCTTTCTAGGAGCAAGTGGTTGATTTTGAGACTGTGGTAAGTTAAAATTTGCAAATGTAAATTCTAGTTGAGTTGTAGAGGGAGTAGACTAGTGTTGGTGAAAACACTTTCTTCTTAAAGAGGGAGTGTTAGCTTTCAAGGTTACTCCAAAAGTGTTTACACCATGCTTAGGGGTGCTTCATGTGATGTCGGATGCATGGTGTAAGTATGACCCTTGGTTATTCCATGATGGACATACATATTGGACTTGGCTTACTCATTGATTAATAGACTTTGCCTTGATTACTATGTGGCACACATCCTTTAAACATTCAATATATAGACATCATGATGGAATTATTCATGATGGCCACATGGAGAGTGGGTTTCTTTCTTGGAGGATGATTCACCTCAAAGGAGGAGAGTTAGGAATCATGGAGGATGGTGTTAAGCCCTAAATGGAATTAGGACACTTGGTTTCTTGCATGGAATCTTATATCCGACTTGAGGATGCTTGGGTTTAGGAGTGACCATGTAAACATGGTGGACCTAGAGAAACACATGGCTTACTAGGAGCATTGGATATTTGGAAGCTTGTGGAGGTCGAGATTTGGACACATCTTGTGGATTGTTTAGCCTTGGAGCCTTTATTTTGAGATGTGAATTCATTGGATCTTGACATGTGTCACCTAGAGTTGGAATGTTCCACATGTGGGCCTAGTGGAATGGGTCCACTTTTTACTTTTGTTCATCCTTACCTCTATATAAACAATAGAAGAAGAGATTTTTTTCATTCACTCATTCATTCATTATGTTACGCTCAAACTTCCACCCAAGGGAAAGTCCCACCCTGTGAGGGAGAGATTAGGTCAACGGATAGCCAAGCCACCCACTATCACTTCAATGGCATTTATTATACACTTCTAGGCTAGGGTTTCTAACCTAAGGATGGTTTTCCAACATCATGGTCAAACAAGTTCCTATCATTGTAACTCAGATGGTTGAGTACAAGGACTTGATTTGACTCAATTTGACTTCTCTAAGTGAATGGCTCAAGACACGCAAGGGAAGACAATGCTCAATAAATTCTTGGAAACTTGCAATCAAGAGTGTTCAATGTGTTATGTCAATACACCATCACTTATTATCATGAAGAAATAAACAATAACATGTGATACAAAGTATTCAATGGACAACTTGCTACATAAAAGAGCATATGTTTCATTCACAATATCATATCCATGATAATAGTCGTCATTATTTATTGTAGCAACAAAATTATAGGTGAAAATAATGAAACATTAACAAGTATTCATGACATAATTTAATCATAAGATAGATTGTTATGAAAGCTACAAATTTACAACAGACTTTAGCCAATCAAACTGCATCCATTCAACAATTTAACTAACATATATATTCCATGAATCAAATGAAATATTATTGTTGTAGTAGAACTCTAGTTGAAAAGTATTTAAGAAGACATAACATAGTTTCAAATTACAAATTGCAAAGTGTGCATTAAGACTTCACTTATGTCCTTGACCAAATCTAGAAATTGTATCATCTAACAATTACTTTGTTGATGTCACAATCCATAGAAATACCAAAGATGCTCTATATATCAAGCAACTCAAAAATGATTATAGTGTTGCATATCAAATGAGGGTGCCAACAAGAATACCTTAAGATGTCCAATGATTACCACATGAAAACCACATAATTTTGGATATTATAATAATGTTAATGTGAGAAATGTCCATATTTCAAGCAATGATATCTTTGAGCTGTTATGACAAATTTGTATCAAAATATATGGATCACAAACATTATTTTTAAGGTTGTAACCTTTGTTCAATTCAAAACA
Source organism: Picea engelmannii (assembly GCA_009831015.1). Classification (NCBI taxonomy): domain Eukaryota; kingdom Viridiplantae; phylum Streptophyta; class Pinopsida; order Pinales; family Pinaceae; genus Picea; species Picea engelmannii. The sequence goes on along the minus strand of ML779904.1, from coordinate 446,058 downwards.
TCACACACATAATCTACAAACCTAACTTTAACCTTTGTGAAGAGAAATAGTCTTCAATACAATCATCAATGTTAGCAACAATAGGTACCCTTAGGAGGTCATTGTAATGTATTAAGCATCAATGTGTTAGTAGCAAAAGTATGAAAAGGAAGACATGAAAATGTTGCATAAACATCATTCACCTAACTCCTTGTTGTTCTCTGGATACCCTATAGTTTGTGACAATCTCTAAGAAAGTTCTAGACAACGGACATGTGAAACAATGTTGGGTCCCTAGACAAGGTCATTGAGGAATATTCTAGTTCATTTGGTGGCTAGTGATAAGGTAGATCAAGAAAGAATAAAATTTTTGGCAAGAGAAGTAGTTACACTAACCTTGTTGTTGTAATCTATGGGTTTGTAAGGTGTTACCATTAGTCCTTTACATAGAGAAATACACAACAATATACACTAATATACAATCACACACATAGAGAAGAGAAAGAATGGAACACAAAGTAATGGGGAGAGAAACAATAAGCACTTTATTAAGATACCAATAACAACTAATAATCCAACTATTATTTGTTACATGGATGCACATGTTTATACTCATGATTTTCTTACAAGGTAGTTATGACTGTCTAACTACCTTGGTCGTTCAACCCGACTAAGCGGTCGACCAACTTACAAACTCGACTAAATCCTAGTCGACTACCCTTTTATTTAGTCGACTACTAGGTCTAATCGATAGTGTCGACTAGCCCTTCCAACATATCCCCCCACCTCAATTACTTGCTCGTCTCAAGAAAGTGGGATATGTGGACTTACAAACACAAAATTACAAAGAATATTATTACAAAACATACTTTGAAGATTGAGGAGGTCCAATAATATGGTGTCAAATTCATATTGCTTGTATGTTTTAATCTTGGAAAATGTTGTTTTGATCTAGTGTTGTGGACTCTATTGGATGTGCTTGGATTGATGTTGACTGATGTTGTGTTGTCTACTCTATTGGTTCCTTTGTTTTCATAAGATGGTCGACTTATTATTCTACTTGTATTGGCTAGTCAATTGGTTATTTTGCTTGCATTGGTTGGTCAACTAGTTCTTCTGCTTTCATTGGATATGTGGTCGGTTATTCTACTTGCATTGGTTTGTCGACTGTTTCTTCTGAAAAAATATTTAGCCATGGATTAAGAGGCACTCCCTTGTTGATTTTTTTAACACATTTTGCCTTTCGGTACCCTTTCAACTAGTTTGAGCCCTCAACTTCTATTTCTTGTGTGGACGGTCCTGGAGATGGAAAATTCAACTCAAATGCACTTGGATTGAAAAATTGGAAGCATGGCCTTTGAGGAGAAGTTGGTGCAGGCTACGTTCAAGTAAATGATTTCTACTAGGGTTGAATGAAGTAAGTTTAAAGAATAGGAGGTGTCAATCTCTACAAATATTGTTCAAAAGTATGCCATTCATTAATTTAGTATTGTGCTTGCACCCCAAGCGACTTTATTTGGGTCAGCTAGTCGAGTTTGTCTTCCAATGGATTATTTTGTACCTTTGTTGAGTCAAGATTAAATTTGTATTCCATAAGTGTTCTTTATTTATTACCTAGTTCAGGTGCTCTATAGCATTCCTAGATTTGAATTGTGCCTTCTTTCCTTCCCTAAACCATTGTTACTCTCGTTGGATTAGTTGTGATTCAAATTTATTTTCTTCTTCAATCTATACCAACAGAGACTTTTGTGCCCAAGAGTGGGTCCTTACATCCCTTCTACATGTCATATCTTGCAATAATGCTTGATGCACTTTTAGTTTACCGTAAGTCATGGAAAAATATGTCGATCAATTACTCAGAATAATGTTCAAATTATATTCTTGACAGATGGCCATTTCTAGGTTCTGTCGAATTTCTTTGAATATTTGATACTCAACCTGTAAAATAGTTGTTTTCTAGTCTACCTTGAGTTTCTTATTCGCCTCTTGCATCTATTGGTTCTATTCCTGCATTTGTCTATTTTCTTCCTTCATTTGGAAGTTTTCTTGCTACATTTGAAGGTTTAAATTGATGAGTTGTTGCACCAAATGCTTCAAAGAGTCGAGATTGTCTACTTCCATCCTGCATGGGCTAATGTGGAGTTTTTCTTGGGCCAAATTAGTACACTCAGTCCATATAAAATTTTCCTTCTCCCTTATGGAGGAAAATATTTTTACAAATTTTACACAGTTTCTCCATCGTATTTAAGCTTCCTTTGACACTTCATTGTACAAGTTGAAGATTTGGTTGTCTGAGACACATGTTGGCTTAAAAATCACATTTTTTTGCAGTAGCTGGTTCTTTCTCTAGTTGGAAGGCCATGTATACCATGGGATTCTTTGTATTTCATTGTTGATTTTTCATGTTAATGTTCCTTTTACTCAACTTTGGTGTTTGATTTGTCAACTTTTGGATTAGCTCTTATGTTGATTGTAATGGCGTTTTCTCTATAGGATTTATTGGATCGGTTGTTGTTGGAGAAGGTGGTGTTGAAGTTGATGATGGCAAGGGTGTAAGTGGTTGATTTGTCATCTTGTATTGCACCATCAATTATTGTAGGTGGTTGGACAACATACTGGTCAACCCTTTTCTATTTGTAATATATTCATTCTTTGTGTCTTTGACTGCTCTACACTCTACTCTTTTTTTTGTTTGTTTATGCCTACCCTTTTTTTGTGTTGTTGATTGATGGATGATCTCTTGGTTAGTCATTTGGTTGTTGAGTGGACCATCGACTATTGCTACGTGTTTTCTTTTGGTTGAGCCAACTGCTTCTCTTTTGTTGGTTTCTCCTCTAATTGATTGACTTTGTTTCCATTATTTTTTTCTTTTTGGAGATGCTCCTCCATTTGGTTTGATTGTTGTCATTGCTCAATGTGTTCTTTAGAGTGATTTTTCTCATTGTTTTCCTTCTCTGACTGATGTTCATCTCATTTTCATGAGCCACCATTATGTTGGCCCCTGTCTTGTTCTGTCTAGTTCTAATGATTCGGTCGGTCTGACAGAGTGTTTTCATAAGACATATTTGACTAAGTTTCTTCCCCTCTAAGTTATTCTGTGAAGAAATTTCTTGAGCAACCTGAGTAGGGTCTACTGGGAGGGACTCTTGCATCAAATCAATTTGAGTTGGTACTTGTTTGGTCTGCCTTTTCCTGGGCCTAATAGTTCAAGTATGTTTTGGTTTTCTAGAGATTGGATGCTCAGATGTAGTATTGCTAGACTCATGTTGTTGTTCCTCCTCCCTTTGATGCTTTCCTTGTCTTGTTTTTCTCTTTTGTTGGGATTCAAGTTTACTTTTCAGTTGTTGGATGAACATTTTCTTTGCTTGTTCCATGGATTTTGCATAAGATGGTCCCACATATGATCCCATAACCTGCTTGGTTCTGGTTGATTCTCTTTTTGTTGACTTCCTTTTGGTTGTGATTTCTCTTAACACAAGTTGAGCTATCTTTTCTAATTTTTCCTTTGTGTTAGGGTTTTCAAAGTCGAATGTATTTATGCCTCTTAATATTTCCTCCCAATCATCCTCTTCTTGTTATTCTTATTGTATTTATTCATCTTGTACTTCTTCATGTGCTAGGGTTTCTTTCTTATTTTTAGTTGGGGTTATTTTGTATGGTGAAGGGACTAGCTTGCTTTGGTCGATGAAAAATGGGATGGTATATAATGCAACTTCTTTTTCTTCTTCAAATTCTCCATCTTGGAGAGGGAGAAAACTTTCACCAGCATTAGTCGGGGATGTTGGTGTGACATGAAATACAATATTGGACATGCATTCTATTTCTTCAAATATTTGTTGTACAGTCGGTTGGTAAGTAAGTTCCTTGAGTTGAATGGTTGGGTCATGGTTATACCAAACCTTGCTTGTGTCGATGTCAAGTTGGATGTGTGCTATACCATGGAGTGCTTGTCAAACTTTTGGGGTGACTCTCCACCTATGTGATACATTCTTTAAGTTCCTGACCCATTCTATCTTGATCTATTGGTAAAGATTCAGTTATTCTCGACGAATCATGAGTAAAGAATTCATAATTGTTCATAGTTGGCACTTGATGTTTTGTGAAATGTTTTTTGTTGATGGGGATGATTTAACTCATATCTAGCCAGATTAATAATGAAGTGAATATAATGGTTTTACCAAAGTTTTGGAACTCCTTACAATTTGTTCAAATTATGTTGACTACATGCTCAACCTTGTTGTAAATTCTTCCCCTTTATGCATTTTTTCCAATTTCTTTCAACATAGTTAATTTTACATTGTACACCTGACCCGATGGAATGATACATAGAGCCACAATGATGCATGCCCACTTTCCATGTTGTTCCTTGACTTGAATTATTAGGAGACAATTGGAGTTTTTGGCTGAGGTTGACCCAGTGATTTTTTCAATCCATACATTAGGGTTTGTAGACTTAGGTACATTTTCACCTTTGTGGGGGTAATCCAATGATTTGATATTTCAGACTAGCTTTAATTCATAGTGGTCTCTCCAACCACATGATTCCCTCATGGAATCGACTTATAATAAAGCAACCTATTCCTTCCATCTGCTAAATTCTGCAATTTGTGGTGCACCAAAGTAATTTCTAATGTGGGATCTATACAAAAATTGGGTTTCCTTTTTCCATTCTTATTCCCCAAGTCCCCAACTTGTAAAATTATACCAATGCTTATCTCATAAAATTTCTTCCATTTTTTCTTGTCAGATATTTTACATTCTGACTTTTAGCTCCATAGTGGTTGCTTTGTCAAATCTCTTATTTGTTCTTGGCTCCACTAGGGTTTCACTCATCATGATGTGTCCCCTCATATTGGGTATGGTTGGAATATTGGCATGGTCAATGGGTTTCTCATTAACTACAGGCAAAACATTCAATAGATCTTGGTCTTGTTCGTCGTACCAGTGGCTTAATTGTTCGGTAGTTAAGAGAAAAGTGTTTTGGTCCACCGGGTGTGTCCCTGATTATTTTGTTTTCATGGTGAGGTGTGTTAAATTCACCTGTAGAAGAGTCATGTCAGTGTTTCTAGATATTTATTGTAGGAATTATTCGATGTTTCTTGATATTTATTCAGCGACACTTGGGGCCGATGGATGTGTGGTGGTTGACTGGGTCTAGTCAGTTGTTAGTCAATTTGGGATGAATGCATTGGTCAATCGTGTTGACTTGATCAATTTATTTCCTTTGGTTGACTAAGTTCCATCGATCGATTATATTTTCTCGGTCGATTCAACTGGCCTAGTCAATTTTTCTCTTCTAGTTGAATTTGTCCACACTTATTTTTTCATAGTCGACTATATTATCACAGTCGATCCCACATGTGTGGTCGATTCTCTTGTAATGGTCAATTTTCTTGACTTTATCATTTTTCCTAACTCGCTCACCTGATTATTGAATGCCTCGATCACCTGATTTTTCTAAGTCTAGCTCGCTTGAATGCTTTCTTGCTCGCTCATCCAATAATTGACAAAGATCTTTTCCGTGCAAGTGTGATTGTTTCTTTGGTAGTGTTGATTGTTTTTTCAATTGGTCCCTACAACTTTGCTCTGATCAATTAACTTTGTAGTAGGATTGTAGCTTGTCCATCTTATTTATCTTGCAAAGTTCAATTGATATCACTTATTGATGGTTTGGGTCAACTATGATTTCCTTAAGCAAATTGCTTCCCTAAGAAAATTTTGTAACTAATTCTTCATAATTAACAATTTCATTATTTTTTTATGTTTTCTAATTTATTTTTTTTAAATTGCTTTCCCTTTTCTCTTTCTTTCCTTCTTTTCCTTTTTCTCTTTCATTCTGTCTTTTCCTTTCTCTCTTTTTCCTTTTTTCAAAATTCATTTATGCTTGGACTAGGCTACCACAAGCAGTTTTCGACCTAGTCGATGTCTATTGGCACCTCCAAGGAAGTTTTCACGAGTAGACACCTTGTTGCTATTATACATTGTATTTCTTCAGATGGACCCCATTGAAAACCTTGTCAAACAAATTCCCTTTAAAAGGTCGTAATTGAATTGCACTAGTCAATCGAATATCTTCAATTATAAAGGGATCCAACCATGTAGTTTCTAACTTTCCTAGTTTCCCCTTGATCTGACTATCGTAAAGTAAGACCAAATCCCATGGTTTGATATCTTTTCATTTAATATGACTATCGTGTCAGGCCTTCTATTGATTTTGGGCCTCTTGGTGGTGAAATGCAGTAAGTTGTTCTTATTTGAGTTTGTACAATTGATGAAGGCATTCTTGTTCAACTATATCTAGGTCATATATGAGTACAAATGACACCCTTGATGCATTTAGCCAAAAGTGTAGTGGAGCCCAAACTTATTGCACGTATACTAATTTGAATGGTGTATGGTTAATCTATCTCTTGTATGCAGTCATATAGACCCATAACACTATTGGAACCTTATCATCCCAATCATCTCCGTCGACTCCACAAATTTTAGTCAAACCTTTATGCAAAGTTTTATTAAAGGACTAGACCAACCCATTTTCCTGTCGATAATAAGAAGATGTTTTTCTATGATCAATCATAAAAAAAATCCGCAATACTTTGACTATTCCATTAATAAAATGTGTGTCTTGATCACTAATGATAGTTAATGGGCATCTAAATCTCGTAACAATCTTTTGATAGATGAACTTGGCTACAATTTCCTTTGTACACGACTCAACCAACTCTGCCTCAACCCACTTTGTCAAATATTTGATTTTTTAATTATATATTTAGCTCACGTCCATATAGCTCTTTAAGGGAATGGACCGATAAAGTCAATTTCCCAGATCTCAAACAGTAAGAAAGATTTTACCAAGTGCAAGAGCATCTAATATTTCCATAACAATTGACCCATCCATTGGAAAATATCACATTTTTTAAATTTTGATTGACAATCTTTGTGTAAAGTTGACTACCAAAGGCCAACCTAAAAATCTTTCTTGATGTCATGTCTATTAGATAATGGCCACCCATGGGACCAACATACGCTTCATCCATTATTCCTTCATGTTCATTCTCTAGAACACATCTGCTTAATACATCGTCGGGTCCCAATTTGTATAAAAAGACATTTATTAGTGTGAACGAGGAAACCTTCATTGCCGAGAATTTTTTCTTTCTTTCTGGAAGTTCTTCAGGTGCCTTCCCCTCCTCTAAGAATTAGAATATGTTTTCTAACTCTATAGGGGTGGCCATAAATTGAAACATATGAGCATTTGTCAATTCATCATTAATACTTATCAAATCTTCACCTATTTCAAGTCAAGACAAGTGGTCAGGTGTGACATTGTTTTTCCTAGGTAGGACAATTACGTCGAATTCAAAATCTTGGAATAATAATAGCCATTGACACACCCTCCCTTGATGCACCAAATTGTTTACTAAATATTTTAGAGATTGATGGCCAGTATAGAATGTAAATGAGTTTTCCAACATAGAACTTCTGGAGAGAAAATATCATCGCCAATCCTTCTCTCTTTGTGCTCGAATAATTACACTCTGAGTTATTTAGCTTTCAACCTGCATATTCATTCAAATGGTCGATCGTATCATCGTTCAGTAGTGCTAGTATTGCTCCAATTTCCACTATTGAAGCATCGACGTGAACATGAAATCTCTTTAACCAGTAGGAAAACTTTAATATGGGTGCCTCTAACAATTTTCTTTTTAACACTTCAAAGGATTCATTACACTCATGACTCCACATAAATTCAAGGTATTTTCTAAGTAGCTCCTCGATGGGAAAAATGATGTCGAAATAATGCCTTATGAATTTTTTGTAGTATGTTGTGTGCCCAAGAATATTTTAATCTATTTTTTATTTACTGGGGATTTTGAGTTGAGGATGACCTTTATTTTTTCCACGTCTAATTTTATCTCGTCCTTGCATACAACATGACCTAGAAAAATCACAATAGGTGTGGAAAATATACACTTTTTTATGTTTAATGAAAGGTCGATATGTCGACATATTTATAACATAATTCTAAGAAATTAGATATGATATTTGAGGAGACTATAAATAGTCCAATCATCGAAGTATATAGCCATTGTATTATAGATGTATTCTTGGAATTCTTTCACCACAATTCTTGAAAAGATTGTTGGTGCATTTTTCAGTCGAAAGGGCATAACTCTGTATACAAAGGAGCCAAACTCTGAAACAAAGGTTTTTTTTTCCTGATCTTCCTCGGGTACTTGGTTATATCCCAAAAATTCGTCAGTAAATGAGTAACACTCATGCCCCACCACTTTGTTAATTATTTCATTGGCAAATGGTGTTGGGAAGGGATATATAACTATGAACTTGTTCAATCCTTGGAAGTTGACACATATTCTTAATTTATTTGGATCATGTTTCTTTGGTTGTACGACCATAGGACTGTCCCATTAAAATTTATCAATATGATAGATGATGCTGACAACAAGCATCCCTTTAATCTCCTTCTGAACAATAGGTTTGTATTTATGTGCCAATTTATAAAGAATTTTTTTAATGGGTTTAGCCCTTTGTTTGAGGTTGATTTTAACCACCCATGTATATTTATAATTCATTTTATATCTTTATAGTCTCGAGTGAATACATCCAGTTTTTGTCTTAGAAGGCCAACTATTTATGTTATTTTCTTTTATGTCCAATAGTCGCCAACATGGGCTATTTTAGGTCTATCATCAGTCGATATATCGACTTCCTTTGTTATTAGCTCCACATCCATCCATTTGGGGGGCTTTGATTCATTGATTTCACACTCCCCTTCTTTTACTTCATTATAGATGGGTGGAAATTCTATCTTTTCTAGTTTTTCTTTATTTTTGTCCTCAAATACTCTCATAACGGTTTTTTCATGCTTATCAACTTCAAGGTGAATCCTTTTTTATATAAAACTCTATCTAGGAAAACTTACGTTTTCCATGTCTAGTCGATGAGCTATTTGATTGTGTTGTTCATGGCTTGACACAAAATTGCAAGTCGAATTCAACCCCATGTCGACTTTGGATTTTCCTCTTTTGATAACTTCTTCAGGATTTGGTTTCTCAATGAAATCTTTAAGTTCATGAACTACTTGAATTCATTGTGCATCTTCTGGCCTAAACTCAAAATCTCTAATATTTTTTTTCTTGAAGTTTGACCCATGAGAATGTTTCACCCTGTGCTTCCTCTATTTTATACCATTTGTAAGGTATGTCATCTAACATACTTAAAAATATGTGGGGCCACACTCTTTTATCTTTGTAGCCAATGTTTTTCCATTCATTCTCACACTGATGAATATGGGCTACACGGTCAAAGTTGGGCTTGCACTTGGGTATGTTGACTATTACAAATAATTTTTTGCCTCCAAATCGTTCCACAAAATATGTTGTTGTTTTTGTCCATATCTTCAATATTGGAGCGTGTGTTTCCCACCAACAAGCTTCTTGATCAGTGAAACATTGTATAATATTATACATCCTTCCCTACTCTCCAACATTTTTTTATATCTCATCCACATGGGATGAAGGGGAGTTTCTTTCCTTCAATCTTATTGGAGCCACTACTCCAGACTTTAAGTCAATGGGTACTAAGGTCTACGTGTGTTTAATATCATTTTTGTACACAATAACTACTACTTTAATTGAAAAACATGAGTGAAACTTATGCATTGGTATGGCCTGAATCAACCAACACTCCTTCTCCTTTGAATCATAGTTTTCTATCTTCCATCTGTATAACTTAGTATCTGAGTTATGGCCAATCGAGAAGGGTGACCCTCATAATATTTATCCTGGTGCATTGGGTTCCATGTTGTCTTTATATTCATGTATGATATGGTACAATTTCTTAGATTATGCATCCTCATCCCAAGCTTCGAACCATGGCTTGTCTTCCTTTAGGTCTAGTGTACTTACAATTTTTCGACCATTTCCCTTGAGTTTAATTTTATCTCTCTACAAAGAGATAATCTCCTTCATTTTCCTGCCCCAAGAGGGCCTGACCAATGTTGGGTACGCAAGGATGCATTCAACTAGGTCAAATACTTTGAATTCGACCATAGTCGGGATTCCCATTATGATAGTATGTACATTCTTCAAGGTCCCAGTAGGCTCTACAAAACTTTGGTTTGTCAATTTCAGATAATTAATTGTGGGTGAAAATATCGCTCTTCCCAATTTTATCCATGTTTCACATGGAATAATATTGACATGCAACCCAAAATCGACCATGACTTGATGTACCATGTAGTTGTTGATTTCTATATCGACATGAGGGTCATAATCACAGTGGGTTTTTTCTTGTGATAACTACCTTAGATTATTATAATATTATTGGTATTCTTTATAATCTTTCAAGATATTTAAGAGTTCAAGCATTCAACCAACCGAATTTTTTTTTTTCAAAAGTTGCAAAAATTATTCTAAGACAACATCTTTGATCATTGTTGTGTTTTGTTGTATGTCCCCATGACCAACAGATTTATCGTACTCATTATTATTGAAGAAGTGTAGTGCCTCTCGCAATACTCATCCTTCCTCGTCGGGATTAGGATAAGTATTCATGTTTCTCACTAGTCGAATTGGTGATTCTTAACGCATGTCATTCTCATGACCCACTTCATATCTCATGGCCACATGTAAGTTCTTTGAGTTTAATACTTTGTTTTTTGACACCATATGTACGAATTTACAATTCGCTTATTCATTATTTGATAGTCTTCTAAAGAATGGTCACCTACTCCACATACGTTACAAAACTTGAAGTCGATTCTCTCTTTAAGTGGGCAGTCGTGGTTGATATGATCATCTTTCCAGCAAGTAAAACAATAATTCCTTCCTTGACTGTGAACACATTCACCTCTTCCGTAACTTCCATTATATCCTCCTCTATAACCTCCACGTCCTTGGTTTCCACCTCTGCCCTGATATCCATTTTTTCCTTGGTAGCCATTTCATTGTCCCATGTTATGGAGAGTTTCTTGCATATGATATATTGCATGGTAGTTTGGCTTGTTCTGACCATTGAGTTAGAATTATTGAGTCGAGTGGTTAGAATACTCACAAATAGCACACCACTTAGGCTTGGAATTCCTTATATTGTGAGGGAAATATCTAGTACTATGGTTTGTCATAGATTTACAAATATCACCGTAAATTTTTTCCTGCATTCGACAAACATCGGGTTCCCTTTTAGGTGCACCATTGTATTTACAATAATCTTTTGTGCAACCTTCATTGAGACAACTAGAGAACCAAAGGTCATTTCTTCGAACAATCAAGTTCTTTAAGTATTATTGGAGCATCTCAAGTTTCTCCTCAAATCTTTTATCCATCGATGTCGAAGTCGACGACCAATCGTCATTGGTTTCTATGTGTTGGGACTTTTTGAGTGATTCCTCACATGACTAGATTTCGTTCATACACAATGGTCCTCTATTTTTCTGCATTAATCCAGACACAAACCACTACATCAAGATTTTTCCATCTATCAAATATTGAATTTGGTTGAGAAAATCCATGAAACTTTTATCATACTCACTTACTATTTCTCCTAGTTTCTATTTTATTTCTTTAAGCTTTTGTGTTGCAAGATGTTTGACATTTTGCGCTTTAAAGAAAGAGAGGAAACTAGAATTGATGTATACTTTGTATCTTTGTTTATTTTCAGTATAGTTCATAACCCACGTTAAATATATTTCCCTTAAGGATGCACCAAATTGGACCATTTGTTTATCTTCAACAGTTATGTCTGCAACATCCCAGAACATTTTCAAACGAACCAATGTCTCTTGGTATCCTAATGTCCTTCATAGATGGGAATGTGGTTCAGACCCATTTTATCTTTAGGCAAATGTTTCGACTTCAAAATGATTTTCTTTTTTTTAGTTTTTTGACTAACTTTTGGAATCGACTATATGGTCAAGTGTACTTTGACTAGAGTAGTCAGTTGTGACGAAAACTATGATTTGACTAAATTAGTCGGTGATTCGAATGATATATGGGATTATTTACTTTCTCTGTTTTGCTCAACTACCTCGCATGGATATGGAATGGCATCCTTCTGAAACCCTTTATCTATATACTCGACGAACTGTCTCTCCTAAGCGCACGTCGTTTCATCACAATTGTTCAGTGAATGTGTATCTTCCTCTACAGGTAAATTCACCAGGCGAGTATCTGTGAGATCCTTGGTGTGAAGGAGTATACTCCCATCTCCATGATTTCCTACCTAGCTCTGGTATAATAGGGTATCTCAAACATAATTTGATCTCTTAAATTACCTTGATAATCCATTTGATACCACACCGAAGAAGGTTCTGAATCAATATATATTCTTTAGTGAAGGGATTCTTTTATTTTGGGACTTTCTTCTTTGGGAATATAATATCAACGTAATTTGGGTCTCAAGTAATCTACATCCATTCTTTCACCAGCATCTTCCAGTCGAAGGGCGCCAACTGATTCCTAAACCAAATGCAAGCTCTCACTCCTCACAAGAGCCATCAGGGCTTCCCCTTTTATCAGATCTGGTTGGTCATCACCACACTCAGATTAATCATGCGCTCTAGCGATCTTCCACTCCCAAGGTTTCTCTCAACTCAACTTCCTTGGATCCCACACATCAAACATATCTTCTCTCTTTTTCTATCGTTTGTCCCATTATGTCTTCTAAATGTTGACCAGAGTTTTATAATATTGCTTTCTTCTTGTAGTTTTTATTTATGTCTCTTTATCTAATGTATATTATTGTTCTCTTCTAGTTGACTTCCTTATATTTTCCATCATGATGACTCCTTGGTGTAGGTCGATTGGTCTACTCCACTTTATGCATCCCACGGAAAACTACCCTCCCCCTCATCCCCAACCTCGACTACTCCTGGTTGGCGCGGGTGTAGATCATTGCCATGTTCATTTATTTAAGAAAAAATCCCCAAGATTATCATGTATCTTTACAATCCACTTCTAAAAAGGTTTCCCAGTTAATATTCGATGGTGGTGTATGAAGAAGGGGGTGATATTCAACAATATCACCGATGCATTTATCTAAAAGGAATTTGTGCAATGGAGCTAGTATTGTGTAGAAAAACTCGTCATGGAAATCGTCGTAGAACCTTTCTTTTACTTTGTTGACGGACATTATTTCCTCAATTTCTTGCTCTTCATGGTATTCTTTTGCAATTTTTTTAACCCACTCGTGTAAATTCATTTGATCTATGTTGAATAATTTGGACATTAACCACTCCTGATTTGTAACTTTATTCATTAATGGTTCAATCAATGTATTTTTTTAATTTCTTCTAAGATCGTTTCAAGAAATATTTCATGAGTCTCTGTGAAGAAATGGGCTCTTGCCTCTACCAATGTCAGTCGGTTTCTGTGTGTGTAATTCTTCAACTAGTTGTTAATATTTCTCTCCCACCACTCATGTATCTCTTCTAGGCTCAACATTTATATGTGCATTATATTACATGCTAGGGTTCAGGAACTACCCGTAAAAAAACCATTGTCGCAATCTAGGGGTTTGTAAGGTGTTACCACTAGTCCTTTACACAGATCAATATACAAAAATATACACTAATATACATTCACACACATAGAGAAGAGAAGGGAACACAAAGTAATCATGAGACCAACAATAAGCACTATATTAATGTACCAACAAAAACTAATGAGTCAATTTTTCTCTATTACATGGATGCACATATTTATACTCATGATTCTATTACAAGGTAGTTATAACTATCTAACTACCTTTGTCGGCCAATCAACTTATAGACTCGACTAACCCCCAGATGAATACTCTTTTTCTTGGTTTACTATCAGGTCTATTCTATAGAGTCAACTAGCCCTTCCAACATCTGGACACAAGTTTACCTCTACGATGCAGACAAAAAACCAAACCCTCGAACAATAGTTTTAGGAGGAAGTAATTAGCCTAATCAAGAGATCGTTTGACCTTTCTTCAAATCGTTTGAGTATCAATTCAAAGGTTGAAAATAAATTCCTCAAACACTACACAAAATGTGTTTGAGAAATTATAAATCTCAACCCTCATTCAAACGTGTATTCAAAAAACTTAGGGATGGGACAACAAGAAAGACAAGACTTGATAGTTAGATGAAAAATTCCAAGGATAATCATTAGGGCATTAAAGAAATATTATATCGCATTTGAATGCAATGTTTTCCCCGGGGTTTGATATTTTAAGGGAGATAGGACATGATCGATAAGATATAAACCCTCATAAACCAAATGCTAACAATAAGAAATTTCAATGGAGAAACAAGCTAGCATTGATTATGTGAAAGATATGGAAATGAATCTCAAGGAAATATAGCATGTAAATCATGCATGGTAAAACCCTAGATTTTCAAACAAAAAGGATCAATCGATTTATGTTTTTAGGTGGATGAAGATAATGAAATACCAGTGCCTTTGGAGGGATACGAGGACACTATGTCAAATCAAGTTGAGGTCTAATATTTATGATGAGGTAATGTTGATGGAACCTAGAGGATTTCCCATCAAGCATTACCTAGGGTTAGACAATTCCCTTCAAGGTTGGATGGGAGGATCGGTCCATGAAGAATCATTTCTCGGTACTAGAAAGGTGAACGCAAGGGTTGGCCAAGCAAAAGGACATATCCATGGGACGTCCTACCTTAATGCATGGAAAATAACTTCAATGATCAAAGGGGCAATCTTAGAAAATATTACCTTGAGAACCCTTCCAAGTGGAGCATTTCACCCTTATTTGGCCTTGTAGTAGACTTTTTCTTCCAACAAACCTTCAAGAGTTCTTATCTAAGTCTTATAACTAGACATTCACCAAGAAAATAAATAGATACTCAAATTGTTAAATTCTAACTACCCACCACCCAACAAGGTATTTTCTAGAAAATACCTTGTTGTAATAAACTTATTACGCATATTTATTGAATAAAAAACACGACTGATTTTTAATTATTTACATAAATAAATCAGAACAAGAAAAACAGGAAACCAAACACATTTGCACATGTAATTTATGGATAAATACCCCTGGAAAATCCCCTAAGGGAAAACCAGTACTGTGATGATTTTATTATTATAAAATTTGTGCTCCCATCCTAGGATAGTGGCCTACCTCAGGAAAAATACAAAACAACAAGAATAGTCTATCACACCTCAAGATATATCCTTCAATATTTTTGGTTTCTACTCCTTTGCTTCCCCTTGCTCCCTTCCTCAGACCTTTCCCCTGCACACTTGGATGAAATTCCTTCTCCACCCAATCAATGATATCTCACTATCTCACTTTGTGTGTGTCTCTTCTTATCACATTAGTTGCCTTTTATAATGTTGAGTTTATCATAAATTCAAAACCCTAGATATCCAAAGTGATCAATGGTTGAGAATATATCTCACCAACACTTGATATCAATGGCTAGGATTTAATTTAATTCACTAATGCCCAAAACTTTGGAATTTAATTAAATTAAACTCAATTAATTATAAAAAGGCATTCACTTTAGTCATCACTTTAATAAAGTGAATTTCCTAAGTCTTGAGAGGTACTAATGACAACTTTCACATGTTAAACACAAAATCAATGTGGAAGTATCTTTCTAATGCTACAAACATCAACACTCCCTCTTAGCAAAGAAGGTACTTCTTGAAGACACACCTAGAATTGGTTCTCCCTCTGACCTTAACACAATGTCACACACATCATCATGTACTAAGGCATCTTTTTGCTCCTGCCAAACTTATGCCTTCTCAATGATGTAACATATCAGTGGCTTGAATTTTGGAAACTTTGTCAAAGGACTACTCTCCCTCAATGCACTCCTAGGAGCCTCAAATTTATCATGAGAATCCATCAATGTTATCTTGTACCAACTGGGTCTCCTGACATAACTGGAAGGGGTTAACTCCCTCTTCCCATCTGAAGGTTAACTCCTCACACTGGAAGTCTGTGAACTCTGCTCACCCTTTAGAGCCTCCTACTCCTCAACCTCTGCAACTAACATCAATCCATGATCCAATATCCCCTTAGATTCAATAATAGGATTTCCCTATAACTTGTATACCTTTCCTTCTCTTACACCAATGCTCATTGTTGTGTCAGGGCTAGCTCCCTTTGAATGTATGAATTCTTGTTTTTTCTGAAACAAGACTACAAAAACCTTGTCCTCTAGAGATAAGACTAAGAGAAAATTAATCTTCATCTCTGGGACATCAACACATCTGCCACCTCCAGAGAACCTCTTGACTCTAGCTGCAACCTCACTGTCCCAACTCCCTCTACACCACACTTGTCATTGGTGCCAAGGTCCACATGCATATCTGGGTTATTCTCTAAAAAATCAGTGAACAATTCATGTGTCCACATCATGTGACGAGACACCCCAATATCATAACCAGGAACTACTAGAAATTCACAAGAGGCTAACCATAAATACTTCTCGAACTGCTCAACAAACTCCTTGACTTGAGTTTCTACAGATGTTGCTACCTACTAGACTTACCCTTCCCTTTCTTCCTTTCAATACACTGTGAAGCATAGTGGCCACTATTGTGGCACACAAATCATTTCACTTTTCTCAGATCCTTCTTCTTTTCATCCTGTAGATTTGACTCTCCACATGTATTCCCCCTGTTCCTCCTTTCCTAACTAGAAAGAGATAGATTCTCATCTCACTAACTTGTTGGGATAGAGATTCCTATTGAATATCTTCCTGGATGAAATCATCCCATATCATGTCGAACTTGGGAAGTGTCTCTCGTGCCATGATTCCCTTGATGAATGAGTCCCAAGGCTTAGAGAAACCATTCAAGGTCATCCTCACCAACTCTTCATATGTCACAGCTTCCCCAAGACCTGCCAACATTCATGTACTTGAGTAATCTTGGCGAGATAACTGGTCAC
The DNA here is from genome assembly GCA_009831015.1 of Picea engelmannii. Taxonomy (NCBI): domain Eukaryota; kingdom Viridiplantae; phylum Streptophyta; class Pinopsida; order Pinales; family Pinaceae; genus Picea; species Picea engelmannii. Next base: position 429,153 of record ML779904.1, on the reverse strand, counting down.
TGTATCTGATTTGGTCATCTTGGTGTCTCTGATATTTTCTCTCAATACCATCTTTGTGTTTGCATTACTACTCTGGAAAATATTCATCATAGCTACAAACATCTCCTTGGTTGACTTCTTCTCAGATGGGTGAGGAATCAAATGATCCTTCATCGCAGCTAAGATGATCCTTATGTATTTCACGTCCTTCAACTCATAGGTGGTCAAGTCCTTTGGATTTGTTGATGGGATCAATATTTTGTTAGAAAATTCCCACAACCCATTCTCCACGAGAATCAATGTGACCCTCACCTTCCAAGGTATGAAATTTGATGCACCCTCTATCCTGTCCTCAAACCTCAAACCTGTTGCATCCATCTCCAAGTCAAAATTTTAATGAGGAATAAATTGCTGAAAAATGTGCCTAGTCCTTCAAGCACAGTAAACTAAAGAATTTTGTTCTTAGTACTTCAAGCACCAATCTGATTTGATCTCCTCTAGCTACATGGATTCCTGCCCGAAACTCTATTTCTCGCTACCCATACCTACTGCCCAGACATGTTGCTTGTTGCTCAGACCTCTTTCTCATGCCCTTTATGATATGTTTGAGTCTTCTACAAGTGCCCAGTGGTCTCTATGATTTCCTTGCAACCCTATAGTCTCCCTCTTCCCTAGTGACTGCTACTTGTGGCCCTAGTTGTTGCTCCCTGCGGCTGACGGCTACAGCTGCAATCCACCCTCCTTCTCCTCTGCAGCCCATACCCTCAGCCTGTGACCTCCTCCTAGCATTTTCTCCCTCATCTGCAGCTCCATATGATCATACAATTGCATGGCGGCTATGTAATCCTTATGGCCTGTATGACCACTACCATTTTTTTCTTTTTCTTTTTTCTTTTCTTGTAACCTGCAAAAAATTGAAAAAAAAATCCGCTACTGCAAAATTATGATCTTTGCAACTTGGCTTCCTTTTTAGAGTCTCGCTCATATACCATGTTAAATTTCAGCTACCCAACACCCGACAATTTATTTTCTAGCAAATAACTTGTTGTAATAAAATTATTACGCAGATTTATTTATAAAAGCATGACTGAGTTTTGACAATTTACAGAAATAAATCAACAGAAGCAAAACAAGAAACCAAACACATTTTCACACATAATTTCCGGGTAAATACCCCTAGAAAAACCCCTAAGGAAAAATGAGTACTATGATGATTTTATTATTATTAAATCTAGGCTCTTATCCTGGGATAATGGTACACCTTAGGAAAAATGCAAAACATAAAGAATAGTTTATCACACCTCAAGATTTATCTTTCGATCTTGCTAGTCACTACTCCTTTACTTCCCCTTGCTCCCTTCCTCGGACCCTACCCGTTCACACTTGGATGAAAGTCCGTCTCCACCCATTCAATGAGATCTCACTATCTCACTATGTGTGTGTCTCCTCCTCTCACCTTGGATACCTTTTATAATGTTGAGTTTACCGTAAATCCAAAACCCTAGATCTCCAAAGTGATCAATGGCTAACATTAGATCTCATCAACACTTCAGATCAATGGCTAGGATTTAATTTAATTCACTAATGCCAAAAACTTAAGAATTTAATTAATTAAACTCAATTAATTATGAAAAGGAATTCACTTTAATAAAGTGAATTTCCTCCCTGGATGGGGTGTTTCTAGGCAATACGAGTGGACAAGCCACGGGGAGGCCACCTGGCTAGACAGTCAACCAGATGGCGCTTGATGGAACCTGCCCCCCCCCCCCTGCACATCACCTCAGCATTTAAACACAGTCGCTTCCACCCTTCATAGCATTCAACCTGGAATCCTATCGCATGCTCTCTAAGACTTGCAGCATGCAAACACCCATGGTGTCGTGCAAGTCACCTCACCTTTCACCTCATCTCCCCAGTTATGGAGCCCCTACTACCAATCTCGGGAGAATTCTCCCTCCCTCATCTTCCAGCGCTGCCCCTCTCCTTCTCTAGAGCATTCTGGTCACTCAAATCTGTGTCTTCTTCCCCAAGATAGTGATTCCCCCTGCCATGCCCCGTCTGAGAAGTAACTCAAGGTGAGGAGTTTCCTGGTACGCTGCCAGGGGCAAGGAAAGACCCAATTCTAACCACCCTCTGGATATCGATGCTCTCCTTGTTTTGGCTCCCTTCATAGCTCTTGCCCCCTTCATCGCTCCTACTCCCATCATCGCTCCTGCTCCTGCAGAGCCAATTCATGAAGATGCTCCCCCTATTTTGGCCCCCATCATTGCTTTTTCTCCCACGGAGCAATTTCTTGATTCCTAGGACATGTCACCACTCTCTAATCCTTAAGGATGCCAGGTGGAATGGTGTGACGCCATGGGAAATTCTCTAGGATATACACCTCCCCCCCCTCCCCACCTCGTCGTCTGCCTCCTCCTGTCTCCCCACATTGCCATCCCTTTGAATCCACCTCCGCTCCCTCACCATTCCCCTCCACCTCGACCAACTCCCAACCTCGTTTTACCTGCAACTATTATGCAGACCGGGAATAGATTACAGTTTCACTGTGCAAATTGACCAAGAGACAGGAGGACATCGAGTCCACACTCCGAGAATTGCAGAAGAAGCACGCAAAGCGATGGAGCAGGATGGAAAACTTGGTGTCCTTTCTCCAGGATCTCCGGTAGGCAATTGCAGAATGTGACAAAGGCAAGATGAAGAAAACCCAGGACTTCATGGGCCCAAAACTCGGTCCAGGTTTCTAATGCTATTTTTTTCTAAGTTTTTTCAATCCTTGTTTTTCACAGCTAGCTTAGATCAGTTTATAGATAGCCCCTCGCCCTACGCAGCACTGTATTTTTGCATGTTTAGATTAGTATACAGACAGCTCGTCGCCCTACGTGGCACTGTGGGTTTTTTGCATGGAAAACAACGTTATTTTTTGGACAAGTGTTACTCCTTTTTGGACTGGTGCCAATAGTGGTTTCCCAGCTGGGCATTGTTGACACACATGACAAATGGTTTGTAACTTTTTCAAGAAGGCCCTAATATATTTACTAACTTACAAAAAAAAAAAAGTGAATTTCCTAAGTCTTGAGAGGTATTAATGAGGAATTCCACATGTTAGACACAAAACCAATGTGGAAGTACATGTTTGATGCTACAAATATCAACACAAATAACTCTTTAATCCAAGTTTCCCATTAATATCCAACATTTTGAAATGGATGAGTCTTCCTTTTATAGGTGAATATCCTCCTAAAATACAATACAACACCATGTGCTAGCTCAAGATCATGAGCTCCAAACCATTAGACAAGTAAAAACCATGGGAAAATACAATAAATGACACCATACATACCATAATATGCTCAAAAGGTGGAACAACCCTCTGAAAGTGGTCAAAATACAATGAATATGTCACACGTGTGAACTAAAAGAGACAAGGAGAGGTGTGCCCCTCAAAAGTAGTGCCAACGTCCAAGGAAAAAGGTCCATAGACAAGTCAAAGATGGTTCAATAGCTCCAACATCCTCTAACTGACATCATCAAACTAAGAAATGGTCCAAAAGTGGAATAATGTCCTCAAAGGAGATGGCATCACCTCCACGTGTGTGAGTCGTCCAAGTGTCTAAACCATCACAAGAGCCATGTGTGGGATCCTCTAGGTGAGTGCTCCTCAAATAATAAACAACAAAAATAAAGTTACCGACTTAATGAGAATTGTGACCTCAAAACGAGAACTCTAGCCCTTAAAACCCATATTTTTCCATTAAAAAACATGAAAATCAACCCCCAAATCAAAAAGTTGTGCTACTGGTAGCACCATTTTTTGTAACCAGGTCAAAATTACAAGTTTTTTTAAGCATGGGCTTAAAATATCAAATGGTTGCTAAGAAAAAACTTTAAAATCAATCCCTAAATAAAAAAGTGGTGCTACCAGTAGCACCATTTTTTCTAACCGGGTCAAAATTACTATTTTTTTCAAGCATGGCCTTAAAACATAAAATAGTTTCTTAGAAAAACCTTAAAATCAACACCTAAATAAAAAAGTGACGCTACCTAAAGAAAAACATTTTTCTAAACGTTAAAATTGCAGCTAATTATGACATAATTGAAAATGTGGCCTTGACAACAAATCTCTACACAAATAAAAAAAACCCAAAATTGGATCCTAAATGGTCACTTGAAAATTTATTTTCTAACTTTTTTTTTCAATTTACATTAAAAAATAAATAAAGAGAAAGGAGAAAATCTTCACAATTTTTTTTTTTAATGAAGAAAAAAACACATCTAAAAAAATATTTTCAAAACCCAAATTAAAAAAAATACTTAAAAAAAACTAGAAAACAAAAAAAAGCTAAAAAGAAATGAAAAAAATTTAAAATTTCCCCGAAAAACAATAATTAAAAACAAACAAACAAATATATATATATATATATATTAAAAAGAATAATAAAAAATACCTTGAAACGTTTAAAAATAAATAAATAAAATAGTAAACTCACCCAAGCTAAAACTTTATTTTAAAAATAAAATTAAAACACTAAATTTCATTAAAAAAATTTAAATAAAAATATTATATATAATATAACTATATAAATTATGTAAGTATATATAATATAACTATATAATGATGATGGTGATGATGATGATGGTGATGATGATGATGATGGTTAACGTCGACTAAGACCAAATTGGTCTATCATACCTTAAGAGGGTAAGTGATTACTTGTGACTCTTTATAATTTTGTTTCTGTTCTCGAAAAGCATTAAGAGAAGCTTTCCAAGATCACCATAGTTTTGTTGAGTTAAGATGTTAGGAAGGTTGGTAGTGTGACAAATATTTTGAAAATGAGATCTAATATGGCTATAGGATGGACAATATAAGAGAAAGTGATTTTCATCTTCAACCTTCTTAGTGTCACAAAGGTGACACACTCTTTCATCCTATGGCGTTTTAGGAATTGACCAACACCCAGTTTCACTATGGAGCTCGTGAGAATTTGTTCTTATCGTAGCAATGTTTTTTTTTTCTTTACACTCGTCAAAAAAGATAGATAATTTTGATCTTCTGGATTAGGGTTGATTACATCTTTATAATATCTTAACTTTCTTTTTTCCTCTATCACACCACATTTTCTCCTTAAATTTTGATCTGATGATATTTTTAATTGTATCTTTATTCTGCAAAATGGTGTCTTCCATGATTCCCCAATAGTTTAGCCAAGACTGGGCATCTTTATGCCATCCTCACTTGAATTGATGGTGGTTACGTCTTGATTTTGAAGCAATTTTAGGAATCCTATTGTCTTCCATGTTGTTTAACTTGTTCTTATACATTAGGTATCTAGTCATAGTCATGCTCTCAATGGGGGAGAGGCTTGTTTCTAAGAGGAGGATGGGATAGGGCGCATTTCCTTTAATTTTGAGATTATAGGTTATAAAATTCTTTTGTATTTTCTCTATATTTCTCCGAGATTCATGAGAGATACTACAGCCCCAGACTTCACATCCATAAAGAATAACAGGTGTAACGAGAGTCTCAAAGAGGAGTTTCTTCTTATCCCAAATCCAAAGATCGATTGAATTACAATTGTTTCCAAACCCATAATAAACTTTCCATCCCCCAATAATCATTTTCTCAATGCTATAATTCCAGTTGAGCTTGTGGTGAATATCAATTCCAAGATATTTTTATGAAGTTACTTCCTCCAATTTGTTGTTGTCATATACGAAGGTATCATAAGTGATTTTATTGGATTTAATGATCATGGCCTTAGTCTTATTAGTATTAATAGTCATACCCATATTGGAGAAAAAATCCTTGAGGATTCTTAGTTGGTTTTCAAGATCATGGGGACTCATTGCCATAAGAACAATATCATTAGCATAAAGAAGAATATTGATGACTATACTAGTGAGAGTAGGGCCGACACAACCTGTTTTTTCCAAATAATCTTCTAACTTGTCAATGTATTTGCCAAAATGTGTAGGGGACAAGGGAAAACCTTGTTTGACTCTAATATTACAATTAATATCTTTCGAGGATCCCTCAACGTTTTTAAACTTAGTAATAACATTCACATACATCCTTATTGCAACAAACCTCAACTCGAGAGGCACTTTTGTCTTTTCCAACCTATTCCAAAGGTTTTTACTAGGAACCATGTCAAAACCTTTTCTAAAGTCAACAAAATAACACAAAAGATTTGTTTTAGTATTGCAGAACTCCTCTGCAATGATCCTAAAGGTAACAATATGGTCCACCGTTGAATGATGTCTTCTAAACCCGACATGGCCTTTAGCTCTTTTACCGTGACTTTCTAGCCAAAGGCTAATCTTCCATAAATAATTCCATAAAGCTTGGCTAAAATTGGGATAATCATAATGGTCCTATAATTAGAGGGAATGTTTATATCCCCGTTTTTTAAAATAAGAACAATGAGGCTTTGCGTCTAAGGTTTAGGGAAGCCCTACTTGACTACTAAATTGAAGAGATTGTGTATGTGAGGGAAAAGGATAAGCCCTCCAATTTAAAAAATTCTAGCCTGGTAACCTTCAATCCTTAGCTTTCCCATTTGCAAGTCGCTTAACCTCGAACTCTATGTCATCTAAAGAAAAAACTACATCCTCTGTAGGGATAATAGGAATGGTGTCCATGGCATTAGGGAGCTCATAAATAATTTTAAGGTAGGAATTCCAATCCCTTAAGGGAATCCTATTATTTTCTTTAGTATTATAGTTTAGAATATGGCTCCAAAACTTCTTAGTATCTAGCTTAGATAGTTGTGAAAGTTTCTCTTGCCTTTTATTGATATAGTACCTTTTTTTTCCTTTTAATTAGGGATTTGTACGTATTGATCTTATCGAGTTTTAAGGACTCATTAGAAGCATCCCTAATGGCTTTCCTAACAATTTTACATTCTTTATCATACCAGGGGTTGGTCGTTCTAATATATATAGTTACATATATGTAAC
>ML779904.1:408788-422027 GCA_009831015.1 Picea engelmannii | reverse complement strand
ATATATATATATATATATATATATATATATAAGGTAGGGTAGATATTATACTTATTTTTAAAGATTAATAGAAGTAATTGATATTTTTTTAAAGATTTATAATACTTCTCTGCGGTTTTTACATTTTTTTACGAGAATAATATTTGTAGTTACTCTCTATGATGTGAACCATAATACTTCTCTATGGCTTTGATCCCTCGGTCTCTCAGTGAGGGGAACTTCTCTGCGGTTTTCAGAATGCTCTCTGTAATTTTGAATAATTTTTAGTTCTTGCTTCCTCCACCCGTTGAGCACTTAGGTGCGTATTCGTAAATTAGTTTTGGCTTCTTCAACTGGATGAGCACCTGAACATGTGAAATCAGGTGAGCCACTTTTTACTTCGATTCAATTTTAATTTAAAATATATTAACATGTTAAAATGAAAGAGATTTAAATATATTTTATTTATTTATCTATTTTTTTAAGTTTAATAAGTAAAAGTTGATGTGAGAGATAATAATTAATATCATTATTATCAATTCAGAAAATTATTTTTCCATTTTTAAAATCAATTCAAAATAATAATTGTTAATTGCTTCTCTTCTTTTCAATATGAGCACTCCACCATCTATTCTAAAAACTCAGTCTATGAGGGGGAGGCCCCCCAAAATCACCCTAGAGATCCTTTATGATTATATGGAATCATTAGAAAAAAGGAGAGAGGAGAGAGATGCCAAAATCCAAATAGAGTTAGAATCATTAGAAAAAAGGAGTGAAGAAAGAGACGTAAAACTCCAAATAGAGCTAGAGGCAATGCTTGATAAAACAATTAGACTCTTCAGAGACACCATTCAAACTCAAATAGAGGATAGATTCTTAGGGGTCAAGAGTGAATTACAAAATGAAGGATAGAATTCAAGAAATGGAAAAACATAAACAATCAACCCAAGAAGGAGATTCTAAAGAAAATCACAACTTGAGAGATAGGATTAAAGAGCTAGAAGAAAAACTTACCAACAATTTGACCCTCAGTAATCTGGAAAAGAAAATTGGATATCAAACCCATCAAAGAGGAAATGAATAAGATAATTGAACTGGACCATGAGCGTAATAAAAGATCCTTGAACCTCATAATTTTTTGTATAAAAGAACAACAAGAGGAGGATACGCTAGCAATAGTAAAAGAAGAATTAAATAATAAATCACAAATTGATACAACTTACCTCATAGAAGAAAAGAGGCTAGGAAAAATAATTGATTACAAACATAGGTTGATTCATGTCAAAGTAAGTTTTAATGACCATAAATATAGCATACTGAGTAAATCTCCAAGTTTAAAAGGGTCAGGAATATTTATAAATGAAGACCTCATTCCCAAAGACCAAGTTGAATTAAGGAAGGAAGTTCAAAAGGTAAAAGAAGCCAAGAAAGAAGGAAAATGGGAAATAATTAGAAATCAAAAAGCTATTGTTAGGGATAGAAACCAGAAGGATAATAATAAATAGGAATTTGGGACACTCATGATCCTTTTTTGGAATTGTCGTGGATTTCCATGGCGCAAAGGTCCTATGATAAGTTGGATCTTGTGTGATATTGATATTATTTGTCTAGTTGAAACTTGGGAGCATGAAGAGTCTAAAGTCCCTAACATAGAAGGATTTTGATGCAGGAGCATCCTTCCACATCAAGAGATGTGTCAGCAAGCCAACACATAGGCACGCATTGGGGGAAGGGAGAGGCACACACCCTCCCATTTTAAAATTTGAAATATGATCCTGTACGGATTAATGTTGTAAGGTTGAGTGAAAACCAAGCCACCCCTATGAGCAAACAAAAGATAAGGTCATTTTTAATGGATGACAGGTTCATGGCTATAGATTCAATTCAGACTAGATGGTCATTTAAGAAACTTCAATGTAATAGATCAGGTTAGGTGAAGAGAGGATAAGCCCGTAGAGCCCCTCTTTTGTAAAGAGGTATTTTGTATCTGATTTCAGGAAGGGGAATAGGAAGTTGAGAGTTATTTTGAGAGAGCTTGGGAGAGTTGAGACTCTATTGTAGTCCAGCCTGCACATATTGTAACCAAGCATTCAGATTAATAGAAAAGAACATATTTCACTATTTATGGATTTTTGTATGAATGAATGTTTGTTTTGTGCTATCTGTGTGTTTATGTATGTTGTAGGTATATGATAGATTTCATCTGCAGTAAGAGTTCATCTGCAGTAAGATTTCTCTATCTTTTTTGAGTTTGAAATATCATTCTGGATTCTTTATGCTATGCAAGGAGTGCACAACAGAACATTGGAGGTTCGGTAGCCAGTGCAAGGACTGCACATCTGAACTCTATGGAGTCAAAAAATAGCATGCCCAGAGGGTGCACCAGAGTGATAACAACTCAAGGGAAAACTCAAGGTTGTTGAATACCTTGGAGGGTAAACTGTGTAGAGGAAGCACAGAGAGACAGAGTCATTGAGAAATTTGTAGAGCTCTGCCAGGTGGGAATCAAGCAAGTGCAAGTGTGCACAAGGAGAACTCTCTGTCGATTTCAAGGAGAAGAGTATCAAAGGAACATACTCACAGAGTTACTGGACACTCTATAGAAAAATCTCAGCAAGGTGTGCTTTGAGCGAGAGGTTTTCAGAAGGGCACCAGGAAAGTCCTTTGAAGGAAGCGAAAGGGTCGAGACCCTTTGGAGTTCTGAGTCAGTTTGAAGCTCAGAAGAGATAGTGTAAGGATTGCACAGGATACAAACTTATTCCAAGTCCCAAAGCTTAGGAGGAGGAGCACAAGTCGAGATCCAAGCATTCGAGATGGCAGCAGAAGGTTCAGAGGCTGAAACCTTTGAACACTTACAAATTTTCCCAATCTCGGGAGAATGAAGAAGCTCAGGAGGAGGAGTGACAACGACCGTAGACCAGCTGTGGGAAGAGATCTAGACCGTTGAATCCATGTCCAAACTCCCAAGGGAGCACATCAAGGAAGAAATATATCCCAGCTATAGGATCTGAGCACAGAGGATCAACAGTCGTCCGAACAAGGTAAAGTGAATGGGCCTTAACCCTTTGTGTGCACAAGAGAGCAGACTTCCCGAAGTCTCGAACTGAACAGGGACTATCCATCGTCAAGGTCGACAGGTGGTGCAATATCCACAACTCTGAAGTGAGAGCACTTCAGAAGTTTTATGATCAAGGAGAAGGTGAAATCATCGAATAGACGAAGGCCGAAATAGATCCAGGTCATTGGTCGTTAGGAGACATGCGTCAGCAGATCTAAGACTTTGGGGAAAGTCACTTCAGAGGATTTAAAGTCTGGAGTGTGACAAACTCTCGAATCCCAAAGATCCAAAGTGGATAGTGGTTGTTAGATCAAGGGGGGGACACACGTCAAGAGATCGTGTACTTCGGGTGGAAGAACTTTGGGAGGAAGCAAGTGTGGAGAGTTTGCAACTCTCAAAGCCCGAAGAGCCGAAGGCAATCGTGGTCGTGGATATGTGGGAGGTACGTGTCAACAGATCATGGAATCTGGGTGAAAGCGCTACGGACAAAAGCGAGTGTACAGGAGTTGAAACTCCCGAAGGATGAAGTCTCGAAGTGGATGAGAGTCATTGATTTGAGGAGGACACGTGGTGTTAGATCTAGAACTCCCAGTATGAAATACTTCGTAGGAAAGTGGAGGGTGAAAGTGTCGAAGTCCCTAAGTGGACCAGAGTTGTTGATTTGAGGAGGACGCATGGCAGAAGATCTGCCATTTCGGAGAAAAGTCACTCCGGGAGAAAGAGGAGTGTGTTGAACAAGAACTCCCGAAGGCCAAAGAGTCGGAGTTCATCTAAGTCGTTCATTTGCTGAGGATGGGTGTCAGTATATATTCCACTTCGGAATATAGTCACTTCGGAGGAAGAAAGGGCGGAGAGTTTGAAACTCTCGAAGCCCAAAGAGTGAATTTAATTGTATTCATTGATCAAGAGACATCGTTGAGGTCACAAGATCAACAATAATGCTTAATTGTGGGGACAGAAAGTGATCAAGTTTTAAAAACATTACAGTGGGCAGCAATTGAAACCATGGTATTGCCAAAGGGATATGTGGAAATTGGTAGTGAATTGCAAGGAGAAAAACAGTTTGGTCTCAAACCACTCTAGGTCGCCCCACAATCACGTGCTTACGTGAGTACATAGCCTGAGGCTACATGAAAGGAAAGGGGCCTAGCAGAGGGATTTAGCGTGCGCGAATTAAAAAGTGCCAAGAGTGCTAGAGAAAGGGCATGTGGGTTCCACAGGACCTACGCCTTAGGAGAAAAGGGGGCCTGTATAAGTTGATCGGGGTTCAAGCAGGAGCCCGAAAAGTCGATATGACTTAGCAAATTGAAATATCCTACTCCGGGAGGTCACAAAACCCCTAGGAGGGTAGGGGGGCTACATTAGGTGGTATCAAAGCTTGATTTCGTCTATAGATTTCAGGCGAAGGAGATAGTCTGACTACATCAAGTAGTATCAGAGGGTTAATTTTGCCCATGGATAGCAGGTGAAGAAGGAGACGGAGTGAAATTCTATGTGCATGGAGATATGTTTGCACATAGGAAACAAACATTTAACAGCTAGGTGAGCTGAAGGAGAAGTTGGAGATGCTCTAAGTTGCAGAGTGAACAACAGACTTGCTAGGAGGGCAGGTAGAACATGAAAATGGCTACTGAAGGCCATGAACGGGGTCAGAAAGAAGGCCACAAGAAGAAAATCAATCCAGATATGGATCTAGAGCTCATTGAGATAAGGGAAAGAATGGAACAACTGACATTGAAGGTGCAGCACAAGGAAAAGATACACTGGAGGTACGAATGGTCTTTGAACAGGAAGGCAAAATGGCATGTTCAAAAGTTGTTGGCCAGAAAGCAGCAACAGGTAGTGAGGAGTTGGTTGAGGCATGCTGAAAACCTCAGTGACAATGAATAGGAGATGGTTTACATCTGTGAACCAGAAGTTGGGAGAACCCTCAATGATGAGGAAGGGAGATCAGATAAAGGTCTCATAAACTGCCAGGAGGGTAGAGATGAATTTTCAAATTGCCAGGTGGGAAATGAGATGAGATCAATTGAGGATCTCATAGACTACTAGGAGGGCAGCAATGAATTTTCAAATTTCCAGGTGGGAAATGAGATGAGATCAATTGAGGATCTCATAGACTGTCAAGCGGGCAATGACAAAAGTTCAGATTTCCAGGTGGGAAATGAAATGATATGAGTTGATCTGATAGACTGCCAAGGGGGGAGAAGAGAAGAAATCCCAATTTTCCAGGTGGGAAAGGGAGAAGAGATGAACTCATAAGTGATTTAATATCAACAAAGAGTGTTGATAGATGAAAAATCATGTGGGTTCATTGGCCATGTGAATGAAGATGATGAGAAGTTAAATAACTCCACCATCAAAGAGGAGGATCAGAGGTGCATTTTGATCATCGGGGGAATCAAAATATTCCTTCCAAGTAGAGGCTAGCATAAATGTTGTAGGTGCAGCAACAGAAGGACAACCAACAAAGATTGTCAAAGAGGAGGAGGAGAAGGAGCAAACACTGATGTTTTCCCCAGGAGAAGGAGCAAACACTGATGTTTTCCCCAGGAGAAGGAGCAAACACTGATGTTTTCCCCAGGAGAAGGAGAAGAGCATTCAACAAAATTGCTCAAAATTTTCATCTAGGAAGTTGAACAGGCTATGAATGCATCACTGAAGCCTGTAGTAGAAGAGGAAGAAGACAACATAGATTTTGTTGAACTATATGAGAAATTGGAAGCCCTGGAGAGAAGGGTAAATATGCAGAGTAGACATATTCAACAGATCAAGTTGGAAACGGGTGGAGGAGCATACCAGCCTAGGGAGCAACATGAAGAGGTTGGAGTTGAACCAACACAAGAGGAGATGACATAAGCTAATATGTCAGAGAAGAAATATGAGCAGCAGCTCAGTGATGAGATTGCAGAACTAGATTCTACAACAAGGTGGCAAGCTAATGCCACATAAGAAGAAGATAGCATGGGGGATCAGGATGATCTACCCATTGATGAGGAGGAAGAGTTGCATCTAATAAGACTGCATAAGGAGATCCATCCAACAGAGCAACTGGATAGGGTGATAGAGGAGATAAGGAAGATGATGGTGAGATCACCAGTAGGAGTAGTCAGAAAAGAGAAGTTGAACAAAGGAGGACCTACAAGAGAAGTAGGGAAGAAGCAACAACAACAACAATGAGGAGAAAAAGGACAGTTGCAAAGGAGAGTTTGGGATGCAGGTGGATTTCAACATTGGATCAGAGGAGGTCAAGAGCAGGAGCTCAGGAATTTTTCGCAGCAGTGGAGTATGATGCAGGAGAATCCTTCCACATCAGCAAATGCGCCAACAAGCCAACACATAGCCACACATTAGGGAAAGCGAGAGGCACACACCCTCCAATTTTTAAATTTGAAGTATGATACTATACGGATTAATGTTGTAAGGTTGAATGAAAACCAAGCCACTTCTCTGAGAAGACAGAAGATAAGGTCACCTTTAATGGTTGACAAGTTCATGGATCTAGATTCAATTCAGACTAGATGGCCATTTAAGAAACTTCAATGTAATAGATGAGGTTAGGTGAAGAGAGGATAAGCCCGTAGAGCCCCTCTTTTGTAAAGAGATATTTTGTATCTGATTTTAGGAAGGGGAATAGGAAGTTGAGATTTCTTTGGAGAGAGCTTGAGAGAGTTGAGACTATGTTGTAGTCCATCCTGCACATAATGTAACCAAGCATTCATATTAATAGAAAAGAACAGATTTCACTGTTTATGCATTTATGTGTAAATGAATGTTTGTTTTGTGTTATCTGTGTGTTTATGTATGTTGTAGGTGTATGATAGATTTTATTTGCAGTAGGAAGATAGACTTCTCTATCTTTGTTGAGTTTGAAATATTGTTCTGGATTCTTTAGGTTGTGCAAGGAGTGCACAACAGAACATTGGAGTTTATGTATCCAGCACAAGGATTGTGCATCTGAACACTGTGGAGTCATAAAAGAACGTGCCAGGAGGGAGCATCTGAACTCTATGGAGTCAGAAAAGAACGTGCTAGGAGGGCACACCAGAGTGATAACAACTCAAGGAAAACCTCAAGGTTGTTGAATACATTGGAGGGTAAACTGTGCAGAGGAAGCACAGAGAGACAGAGTCACTGAGAACTCTGTAGAGCTCTGCCAGGTGGGAATCGAGCGGGTGAAAGTGTGCACAAGGAGAACTCTCTATCGAGTTCAAGGAGAAGAGTATCAGAGGAAGATACTCACAGAGTTACTGAACACTATGTAGAAAACCCTCAACAAGGTGTGCTTTGAGAGAGAGGTTGCCAGAAGGGAACTGGGAAATTCCTTTGAAGGAAGCGGAAGGGTCGAGACCCTTTGGAGTTTTGAGTTAGTTTGAAGCTCAGAAGAGATAGCGTAAGGAGTGCACAAGAGATAGACTTATTCCAAGTCCCAAATCTCAGGAGGAGGAGCACAATTCGAGACCCAAGCATTCGGGCTCGCAGCAGAAGTTTCAAAGGTTGAAACCTTTGAACACTTACAAATTTTCCCAATCTTGTGAGAACAAAGAATCTTAGGAGGAGGAGCTATAACAGTCGTTAGACTAGTTGTGGGAAGAAAACTGGACCGTTGAATCCACATCTAAACACCCAAGGGAGCGTGCCGAGGAAGAAATAGATCTCAATCATAGGATCTGAGCGCAGAGGATTGACAGTCGTCCAATCAAGGTAAATTGCACGGGTCTTAACCCTTTATGTGCATAGGAGAGCGGACTTGCTAAAGTCCCGAAGTGAACAGGGACCGTCCATCATCAAGGTTGGCAGGTGGCGCAATATCCACCACTCCGGAGCGAGAGCACTTCAGAAGTTTTGTGATCAAGGAGAAGGTGAAATCGTCGAATAGTCGAAGGCCAAAATAGATCCAGGTCGTTGGTCATCTAGAGACACGCGTCGGCAGATCTGAGACTTCGGGGAAAGTCACTTCGGAGGATTTCAAGTGTGGAGTGTGACAAACTTACGAAGCCCAAAGAACTGAAGTGGATAGTGTTCGTCGGATCAAGGAGGATACATGTGTCAAGAGATCGTGTACTTCGGGTGGAATAACTTCGGGAGGAAGCAAGTGTGGAGATTTCGAAACTCTCGAAGAGCTGAAGGCAATTGTGGTTGTTGATCTATGGGAGGTACATGTCAATAGATCATGGACTTCGGGTGAAAGCGCTCTGGACAAAAGAGATTGTAGAGGAGTTGAAACTCCCAAAGGCCGAAGTCCCAATGTGGAAGAGAGTTGTTGATTTGAGGAGGATGTGTGGCACCAGATCTAGAACTCCGAGTACAGAATACACCGGAGGAAAGCGGAGGGTGAAAATGTCGAAGTCTTGAAGTGGAACAGATTCATTGATTTAAGGAGGATGCATGGTAGAAGATCTTCCATTTCGGAGAAAAGTCACTCCGGGAGAAAAAGGAGTGTGTTGAACAAGAAATCCCGAAGTCTGGAGAGTCGGAGTTCATTTGAGCCATCTCTTTGCTGAGGACAGGTGTTAGCAGATCTTCCACTTCCGAGGAAGCAAGGGCAGAGAGTTTGAAAATCCTGAAGCTCGAAGAGCGAAGTTAATTGTAGTCATTGATCAAAAGACATTGTTGAGGTCACAAGATCAATGATAGTGCTTAATTGTAGGGACAGAAAGTGATTGGGTTTTAAAAACCTTATAGCGGGCTGCAATTGAAACCACGATATTTCCAAAGGGATATGTGACACCTGGTAGTGAATTGCAGGGAGAAAAGCGGTGTGGTCTCAAACCACTCTAGGCCACCCCACACTCACGTGCTTACACGAGGACATAGCCTAAGGCCACATGAAAGGAAAGGGTCCTAGTAGAAGGATTTAACACCTGCGAATTAAAAAGTGCAAAGAGCGCTAGAGAAAGGGCCCACAAGTTCCACAAGACCTGTGCCTTAGGAGAAAAGGGGACCTGTATAAGTTGATTGGGGTTCAAGCAGGAGCTTGAAGAGTCAATCTGACTCAGTAGATTGAAATATCCTAGACCAGAAGGTCGCAGAACCCCTAAGAGGGGAGGGGGGTTGCATCAGGTGGTATCAGAGCTTGATTTCATCTTTAGATTTTAGGAAAAGGAGATGAAGGAGATAGTCTGACTACATCAAGTAGTATCAGAGGGTTATTTTTTCCTGTGGACAGCAGGTGAAGAAGGAGACAGAGTGAAATGCTCTGTGCATCGATATATGTTTGCACATAGGCAACAGAAATTTGACAGCTAGGTGAGATGAAGGAGAAGTTGTAGATGCTCTCAGTTGTAGAGTGAACAACAGGCTTGCCAGGAGGGCAGGTATAAGGTGAAAGTGGATATTGAATTCCATGAACGTGGTCAGAAACAAGGCCACAAGAAGAAAAGCAATCCAGATATGGATATGGAGCTCATTGAGATAAGTTCAAGAATGGAACAATTGACATTGAAGGTGCAACAGTAGCCAAAGATACATTGGAGGTACGAATGGCCTCTAAACAGGAAGGAAAAATGGCTTGTTCAAAATTTGTTGGCCAGAAAGAAACAACAGGTGGTGAGGAGGTGGTTGAGGCATGCTGAAAACCTCAGTGACACAGAACAGGAGATGGTTTACATATGCAAACCAGAATTTGGGAGAACCCTCAGTGATGAGGAAGGGAGATCAGATAAAGGTCTCATAAACTGCTAGGAGGGCAGAGATGAATTTCCAAATTTCCAGGTGGGCAATGAGATGAGATCAATTGAGGATATCATAGAATTCCAGGAGGGCAGCAGCGAATTTTCAAATTGCTAGGTGGGAAATGAGATGATATCAATTGAGGATCCCATGGACTGTCGAGTGGGAAGTGATGAAATTTCAGATTTCCAGGTGGGCAATGAAATGAGATCAGTTGATCTCATAGACTGCCAGGGGGCAGAAAAGAAGAAATCCCAATTTTCCAGGTGGGAAAGGGAGAAGAGTTGAACTCAAAAGTGAGTTCAGATGAGCAAGGAGTGTTGATAGATGAAAACTCATGTGGGTTCATTGGACATTTGAATGAAGATGATTATAATTTAAATACTTCCACCATCAAAGAGGAGGATCAGAGGTGCATCCTGATCATCGAGGGAATCAAAACATTCCTACCAAGCAGAGGCTAGCATAAATGTTGCAGGTGCAACAACAAAAGGACATGCAAGAGAGTATTTCAAAGAGGAGGAGGAGAAGGAGAATACACTGATGTTTTTCCCAATAGAAGGAGAATACCATTCAACAGAATTGCTCAAAATTTTCAGCCAAGAAGTTGAACAAGAGATGACTGCAACACTAAAGCCTGCAACATAAGAGGAAGCAGACAACATAGATTTTGTTGAATTGTATGAGGAACTGGAATCCCTATAGGGAAGTGTAAATGTGCAGAGTAGGCATATCGAACAACTCAAGTTGGAAATAGGTGGAGGAGCATACCAGCCTGGGGAGAAGCTAGAAGAGGTTGGAGTTGAACCAACACAAGAGGAGTTGACAGAAGCCAATATGTCAGAGAAGAAACCTAAGCAGCAGCTCAGTGATGAGACTGTAGAACTGGAGTTTCCAGCAAGGTGGCTAGTCAATGCCATAGAAGAAGAAGATAGTATGGGGGATCAGGATGATCTACCCATTGATGAGGAAGAAGAGTTGTAGCCGAGAAGACCACATAAGGAGAGCCAACCAGCAGAGAAACTGAACAAGGTGATAGATGATATAAGGAAGTTGATGGTGAGATTAGTAGCAGAAGTAGTCAGCAAAGAGAAATTGAACAGAGGAGGACCTGCAAGAGCAGTAAGGAAGAAGTAGCAGCAACAACATTAACAAAGAAGAGGAGAAAAAGGACAGCTCCAGAGGAGATTTTGGGATCCAGGGGGATTTCAACATTGGTGCAGAGAATCTCATGAGAAGGAGCTCATGAATTTTTCACAGCAGTGGAGTATGATGCAGGAGCATCCTTCCACATCAATAGATGCGCTAGCAAGCCAACACATAGGCGTGCCCGTAGAGCCCCTCTTTTGTAAAGAGATATTTTTTATCTGATTTCAGAAAGGGGAATAGGAAGTTGAGATTTCTTTGGAGAGATCTTGAGAGAGCTGAGACTCTGTTGTAGTCTAGCCTACACATATTGTAACCAAGCATCCAGATTAATAGAAAAGAACAGATTTCACTATTTATGAATTTATGTATGAATGAATGTGTGTTTTGTGCTATCTGTGTGTTTATGTATGTTGTAGGTATATGATAGATTTCATCTGCAGTAGGAATATAGACTTCTCTATCTTTGTTGAGTTTGAAATATCGTTATGAATTCTTTAGGATGTGCAAGGAGTGCACAATAGAACATTGGAGGTTCTATATCCAGCGCAAGGAGTGTGCATCTGAACTCTGTGGAGTCAGAAAAGAACGTGCCAGGAGGGCGCACCAGAGTGATAACAATTCAAGGGAAACCTCAAGTTTGTTGAATACCTTGGAAGGTAAACTTTGTAGAGGAAGCACAAAGAGACAGAGTCACTAAGCACTATGTAGATCTCTTTCAAGTGGGAATCGAGTAGGTGCAAGTGTGCACAAGGAGAACTCTCTGTCGAGTTCAAGGAGAAGAGTATCAGAGGAAGATACTCATAGAATTATTGAACACTCTGTAGAAAAATCTCAGCAAGGTGTGCTTTGAGTGAGAGGTTTCCAGAAGGGCGCCAAGAAATTCCTTTGAAGGAAGTGGAAGGGCCAAGACCCTTTGGAGTTCTGAGTCAGTTTGAAGCTCATAAGAGATAGCGAAAGGATTACATAGGAGATAGACTTATTCCAAGTCCCAAAGCTCAAGAGGAGGAGCACCAGTCGAGACCCAAGCATTCGGGCTCACAGTAGAAGGTTCAGAGGTCGAAACCTTTGAACACTTACAATTCTTCCCAATCTCGAGAGAATGAAGAAGCTCAAGAGGAGGAGCAACATTAGCCATTAGACCAGTTGTGGGAAGAAATCTGGACCATTGAATCCATGTCCAGACACCCAAGGGAGCACGCCAAGGAAGAAATAGATCCCAGTTGTAGGATCTAAGAGCAGAGAATTGACATTCGTCTGATCAAGGTAAAGTGCATGGGCCTTAACCCTTTGTGTGCACATGAGAGAGGAATTTCCAAAGTCTCGAAGTCCTGAAGTGAACAGGGACCGTCCATCGTCAAGGTTGACAGGTGGCACAATATCCACAACTCCGGAGCGATAGCACTTCGGAAGTTTTGTGATCAAGGAGAAGGTGAAATCGCTGAAGGCCAAAATAGATCTAGGATGTTGGTCGTCAGGAGACACGCGTCGACAGATCTGAGAGTTCGTGGAAAGTCACTTCAGAGGATTTCAAGTGTGGAGTGTGACAAACTCCCGAAGCTCGAAGAGTCGAAGTGGATAGTGGCCATTAGGTCAAGGGGGAGACACACATCAAGAAATCGTGTACTTCAGGTGGAAGAACATCGGGAGGAAGAAAGTGTGGAGAGTTTGAAACTCCTGAAGCCCGAAGATCCAAAGGAAATCATGGTTGTTGATATGTGGGAGGTATGTGTCAACATATCATGGACTCTGGGTGAAATCGCTCCAGACAAAAGCAAGCATAGAGTAGTTGAAACTTCTGAAGGCTGAAGTCCTGAAGTGGACGAGAGTCGTTGATTTGAGGAGGACGCATGGCGCCAGATATAGAACTCCAAGTACAAAATACTCCGGAGGAAAGCAAAGGGTGAAAGTGTCAAAGTCTCGAAGTGAACGAGAGTGGTTGATTTGAGGAGGACGCGTGGTGCCAGATATAGAACTACAGGTATGGAATACTCCGGAGGAAAGCGGAGGGTGAAAGTGCCAAAGTCCCGAAGTGGACCAGAGCCGTTGATTTGAGGAGGACGCATGGAAAAAGATCTGCCATTTAAGAGAAAAGTCATTGTGGGAGAAAAATGAGTGTGTTGAACAAGAAATACCAAAGGCCGGAGATCTGGAGTTCATCTGAGTCATCCATTTGCTGAGGACAAGTGTTAGAAGATCTTCCACTTCGGAAGATAGTCACTTCGGAGGAAGCAAGGGCAGAGAGTTTGAAACTCTCGAAGCCCGAAGAGCGAATTTAATTGTAGTCGTTGATCAAGAGACACCGTCGAGGTCACAAGATTGAAGATAGTGCTTAATTGTGGGGACAAAAAGTGATCGGGTTTTAAAAACCTTACAGCGGGCCG
>ML779904.1:376675-390046 GCA_009831015.1 Picea engelmannii | reverse complement strand
TTCTTTATGGATGTGAATTCTGGGGTTGTAGTGTCTCTCGTGAATCCTGGAGAAATTTAGAGCAAATACAAAAGAATTTTATAACCTATAATCTCAAAATTAAAGGAAATGCACCCTATCCCATCCTCCTCTTAGAAACAATCATCTCCCCCATTGAGAGCATGGTTATGACTAGATACCTAATGTATAAGAACAAGTTAAACAACATGGAAGACAAAAGGCTACCTAAAATTGCTTCAAAATCAAGTGATAACCACTATCGACTCAAGCGAGGATGGCATAAAGACGCCCGATCTTGGCTAAACTATTGGGGAATCATGGAAGAAACCATTTTGTAGAATAAAGATACTATTAAAAAAAACATCAAATCAAAATTTAAGGAAAAAATGTGGTGTGATAAAGAGTTAGAGGAAAAAAGAAAATTAAGGTATTATAAAGATGTAATCAACCCTAATCTAGAAGATCAAAATTATCTCTCTGTTTTGCCATGTGTAAAGAAAAAAATAAGCATTGCTAAGATAAGAACAAATTTTCACGAGCTCCATAGTGAAACTGGGTGTTGGTCAATTCCTAAAACGCCATGGGATGAAAGAGTGTGTCACCTTTGTGACACTAAGAAGGTTGAAGATGAAAAGCACTTTCTCTTAGATTGTCCAGCGTATACCCATATTAGATCTCATTTTCAAAATATTTATCACACTACCAACCTTCCTAACCTCTTAACTCAACAAAAGTACGGTGATCTTGGAAAGCTTCTCTTAATGCTTTTCGAGCACAGAAACAAAATTCTAAAGAATCACAAGTAATCACTTACCCTCTTAAGGTCTGATAGACCAATTCGGTCTTAGTGGACGTTAATCATCATCATCATCATCAATGTGATTACCCTTCAATTGCATCGAGATAGTGAATACTCTTTCGACTACCCACGGAGATTTCTGAATGCTTCATCGATTTTTGTTCTGCAAGATTGGAGTAGCCGCAACTATTTTTTCTATTTTGGCAAACACACCCCTATTATTCATAGAAACTGATTGAAACTACAACAAAAATTCCTTAATTTATTATTATTATTTATTGGATACAATTTCTTGACATATGCTTATGGATACAACTATTAGACTCACGTTTTCCAGAACATGGGAAATTTGTATATATATTTCTAACAAATGTTCCATTATCAAATATATGTCTTTTGGGTTCCGTGATTATCCACTGATTGAGTACATAATTTTATAACCTATTGGCAAACTATTGTTGCTTGGATGATATGCAATGAACTTGGTTCCTCCTTTACAACCTTTTTAATAACTCTCTTTGTGTTCAACCTCCCTTTTTTTTTCTAATTTCTAGTTTTATCTTCCTTCAAATTTGCTTTGTAGCAGAACGATTCTTTCTTATTTTGCATGGGAAAAATATATATATATATATCCACCCATGAGTGCCCTTTCACTAAGAGACGTGTCCTTTCATTAAGATGTCATGTCTCTTCATTACATATTTAATATTAATTATTAGTTATTGTTATTATTTACTTATCTTTATATTTCGTATATTTATATGTATTACATAGGGTTGTATGGTGTTAATACAATAATATTAGGAGCATTGTTGATTGGACATATTGTACATATAATGAAGCATCATTAGACTCTGAGAAATACAAATACCTCAATAATAGGCTTATATTATCACTATTTATTCAGAAACCATAAAAGTGAGTTCCACATGCATAATGGATTGAATCGCTCAAGTCGTAGATCTATCTAAACAAAAACCTAGAGTCATTTACGTGATTGAGGTGTGTATGGAACCCCTATGAAATTCATAGTTGAGTTCTTGTAAAAAGAGTTGGTGATTAATAATAAGCCTATTTACTAGGGGATGTTTCCCCACCCTGTAGTTTTACCACTATAAATCTCGTGTCTCTCTCTTGTCTTGTTATTTGATTTCTAGTTACTTTTCCATAGGTTATTGTTATTTGATTTCTAGTTACTTTTCCATAGGTTAGATAGGTTAGATCCTTAGTTATTCATGCTTTATAGGCAAAATTTAACTACAACTTTTATTGGAGGACATTAAAGCTATTTCACATAATTTGAACAATCTTCATTCAATTTGTCATTTCAAAATTTGCACCATGTTTTGGCCCTCCTTTACAGTGTGTCCAATGTTAATCCCTCAATATCTGTGATATTTTCCACAAGATCTGTGATATTTTCCATTGAAGGGAGCTCCAGAACGAGACACAACACTCCACTAGAAATACATACCAGTGCTCCAAAATCCAAAGGCTTTAATTTTTTTCCATATTCCAGCACTAAGGATGAATAATTCATTGTGCATATACATTGGGGTTCAATATTCTGGACAATTGATGTGCACAAATCGATGTTCATATCCCTTAAGAGCTTCATCAAGAGTATGGGAACCGATGTAAATACTGGAATCTGTCCAGGTTTACAGCAAAAATTTTGTGATACGTGAGCTTTTACCCATAATGGAAATTGACTCGGTGACTTCTCAAAATCTTAAGAATGGAAGGTGTGCATTGCACCAACTGTCATATAACAAAGAATGACAACTATGTGCACACGTAACATCCCATCATTACATAGGACTCACAAAGTAATTCCTATCAACATAAAAGGACAAGTTTTAATTAAAAAGGGTAAAATGCAATCATGAGCTAATTTAGAATTATTTATAAGATTATTAAAAGTACAACTAACGCTCTTCGAATTGATTTAAGCCCTATCAAAAAATATTGAATTTTGCTTAAGTATGTTTGCATCGTATTAAGCTTCACGATTACATAATATTTTACTACAGAAATTTAGATACATGACAACCTATGTTGTCTTTTTTTGGACTATGGACACCATTTTTAAGGGACAATTTCCTCTCAGCGATTTAATCCCTAAGTTCCTAGTGGATTTAGTTATACTATATCACTAATGGACCAACATTGCACTATATGATAGAAGTCATGCTTACAAAATAATAACTAGGATAGGCAATGCTTCATGGTACCTTTCTAATTAGTAAATATAGAGGTAGAGGTAAGCACCTTGCTAGTCTCCATCTTGGGCAGTTTGGTCAATGCAAGGCAAGGGCATATGAGAGAATAAGTGAAATTAAGTACAACCATTTCTCTGTGCGACGAACAAGGAAAGTGTTATCACTCCTACGCTCTCTAAAGACTTTCCATTTGTTGGGGTTTGGGAAAATAGAAAACATCTTTATTTTCTTCCTTCAGAGCTCACTCAAATTCATCATTATTTTCGTCCCTAAAAACCTAACTTACTTAGGTGTATTATTATTGAAATTTACACTTTTTACTTTATTTTTTCTATCTCATTGTACATAATTCATAGGGGACTTTGTCACACTTCTATCATGAACCTAAATATGTATATCTTAATGTACCTTTAATAAACTTGATCAAGCTTGATCACTCTCCAATAGTTTTGAACTTCTATATATACATACTACTATGAACAGTGCACCATATGTGTACATTGCAACAATCTCATTTCTACTTGTGTGCTTGAACTCCTTGGACTCTTTATTATTGTATGAGAGTATTGGCATCGTTGCTTTGTGACCATATCACTAATGCACCAAATGGAACAATGATAAAGAGTACACCCTATAATCCAAATAATATAATCTAACAAATAATTAAAAAATAGAGAAAAGATCAAAAGATATCTAGAACATTAATGATAGAACAAAATACAAGGTAAGGAGAAGCACATTGCTTCCAAGTGATGGGTCGAACATTGGTTTCCCTAACAAGATAAATGGAGGCACTCTACCACCCAAACAAGAGTAAGACCACCCACACAAAACTTGACAAATATAAGAGAGATAATTTTCAAATGGTAAACTATCTTGAGGGGCAACCTTCTTTTTATAGTAATAAATTGTCAAAACTCTTACCCTAGACCATGGTCGATAGACCTACATACACAATAATGCAAGGACAAAGGAGTGGCCTTTGTAATAGAATACAACTATCAACTTCATCATATATGTTGAGTATTCATTGTATGGCTCATAGGAAGAAACTTGCATTAAAAATAGTAAGTAAGTTTCCATCAGTTTCAAAAGATACTTTTGTCATAGTCCCAAACGATTTTTAGAGTTTAAAAAATTTGTTGGCGGTGTTACAAATGGAAACAAGTTATTAAAATATGTTGATACAATATGGATCCCATTGAACGGACCATCTCAAAGATTATTTAGTGAGTACCAGTGCTTAGTAGGGGTGATGTATGAACATTTCTTCAGTGCATATAGAGCTCAAGATATTCTCTTTCGACTAACTGACATAGAGACATTATTAAAATTGGTTGGAACTCTTACTATGCTAGATGAAATGAATGTCCTCGTGAAAATGTCTCAAAGTCACACAATTCATATTGTAGAATACATATATGCAAGAAAATTTACATGTCTTTTATTGGATAATTTGTATACGATACCAAAGTCTTGCGCAAGTCCATATTTTACAAATTGGACTACGATCATTGATATAGAAAATACTGAAAAAAAAAAAAAAAATTGAAGTTTGATGAAAAAGGGATACTATGTATGGAAGTGCATGGGTATATGGTTCCTTTTCATTATATTTATAAGAGGGGTGAACCACCAAAGAGTGTCATGTGTCAAGGGACCTGTTCAACAATGTTGTCATTTCGATGAGATGCAACTTGATAGAAATTGAAAAATCACTATCATTGGAGATAAGAGAACGATTTCATTGAGATGAATTGGTGGAGGTCATTTATGTGGTGTGCCCTCAATATTGAAACAATAAAAAATGTCAAGCTATTTTAAAATGTGACTTTGTGGAAAAATTAAATACTTAAGTGGACCACTTTTGCAAGAAGGATGAGATACATGGAGAACAAGTTGAAGGTGTTTTAGATAAATCAAAATTGTTTCAACAAGCCACACGTTGCGTTGAAACAATGTGGAACCAATTTCTTGTTTTGGAGAATCCTCTAGAATATGGTGTAATAAAAAGATTATGGACTATTTTAGGTGCTAGGCAATACTTATAGGAAAATATATCAGAATATTTCAATTAGCAGATTTATGTCAAACCATGATTTCGGGATCAATGGAGGATGAGACAATGTTTAGTGCACTGTCATTTTTCAAGTCAAAGATGAGGAACAAGCTTGATAAACATGTGGATATATGTTTAAGATTGTATGTAATAAAGTATGACATTACCAATTTTCCATATGAAAGAGCACTAGCTCTTTGGCCATCAAATTGTGATAGAAGGGGAGAAAACAATACAACAAATTCCTCTAATGAACTTGATATGGAACATAATTCTCTAGAGGCTCATAATGATAGTCCATCTAGAGAAGGTCCTATTGATAATGAAGAAAATGAGCACCAAGATGAGAACAGGAAAATGGATATACTGCAAGATTTGATCTAATCCAGTATAGATGAGGGCCTAGGGAACATCTATTTCGATATACGTGTCCCATTGGTGGTGAAAGAAATAGTGAATGGACTAGCATAAACGATGTGATTCTTGTGATTCATTGTTCCTCTATTTTTGGAGTAGGTCATAAATTATTTATCATAGCAAGATTGTTATATGTCAATTTGAGGTTGCATTTCATGTAATAATAGGTTCTATATTTTGTATTTTTCATTGTAACATTGGAGCCACATTTTATTTATGCAAGTTATTTTAAGATTGATGTTTTGATATTTAACTATTACATTGTCTCTTTCTTGTATGTGATAAGAAATGAAGCTAGAATTTGATGAAGTTCGGACCTATCTCTTCACATAGATAGTGTCATAGTATTAAAGGGTAAATAGCTAATTTAACAAGACTTTCGCTAAGCGAGAATGGGGTCATTGAAGTAAATGAAATTTCTTTGATGTCTAGCTCTAATATCTTGATAAATTTTTAATGGTTTGTTTGTTTGTTGTGTTTTGGAGCATTTTGTCAAGTTTGAAATTTTGGGTTTATTTTGTTTAAAAATTGTGTTTGTCACTTGAATGCTTCTAGTTCTCATTTGATGTTTGATTGAATGCTTTGTTGTGGCATGATTGGTTTCATCCGATTTCCATTGAGTCAAGGGTTTGGGTTTGGGTTAAGGTTAAAGGCCTTTGTTGAGTAAAAAAAAAATCATCTTTTTGTCATAACATTTATTTGAGAAACATATGGTATTAGTCTTGATATATGGCTTTGGTTATTTTGTGGGCACTCAATGTGTTTTCCATAACTATGATTATTTTCTTCATATGTTTGATGGTTCAAGAAAAAAAAAAACTATTTCATTTCACTTTGTGGTGTGACTTGAGCATCTTCACCTTTTAGGACCTACTATGTTTATTTTATATTTTCTTTGAAAAGACTTATTGATTATTTAGAAGGGGACGTGAGCTCTACTTAGCTAAGAGAAGAGAAAAATGGTCTATGCAATGGGTTCCTATGTATTCACCATAGGAGACATACTAGCATGAGACCGACATTCCTCTAATGAAATTATAATTTTGATGTCAAGACTAAAAGAGAATTGCATGTAGCCAGTGGAGGATGGGAGAATGTTTATTGCACGATTGTTCTTGAAGTCAAAGTTGGTATACGTGTTCCATTGGTGGTGCAAGAAATAGTGAATGGAATCACAAATGATGTGATTCTTGTGATTCATTGTTCCTCTATTTTTGGAGTAGGTAGGAAACTCTTTATCATAGCACGGTTACTATATGCCAATTTGAGGTTACATTTCAAGTAAAAATAGGTTCTATATTAGAGCCACATTTTCTTGATGCAAGCTATTTTAATATTGATGTTTTGATATTTAACTATTACATTGTCTCTCTCTTCTATGTGACAAGAAATGAAGCTGGAATTTGAAGAAGCTAGGACCTATCTCTTCACATAGATAGTGTCATATTATTAAAGGGTAAATGACCTATTTAACAAGACTTTTGCTAAGCAAGAATGGACTCATTCAAGTAGATGAAATTTCTTTGATGTCCATCTCTAATATCTTGGTAAATTTCAATGGTTTGTTTGTTGCATTTTGGAACATTTTGTCAAGTTTGAAATTTTGGGTTTATTTTGGTCAAAATTTGTGTTAGTCCCTTGAAAGCTTCTAGTTCTCATTTGATGTTTGATTGAACCCTTTGTTGTGGCATGATTGGTTTCATATGATTTCCATTGAGTCAAGGGTTTGGGTTAAAGTTAAAGACCTTTGTTGAGTAAAAAAAAATGGTTTCATATTTTTGTCATGTTTATTTGACAAACATATGGTATTAGGCTTAATATATGGCTTTGGTTAGTCTCTGGGCATCAATGTGTTTTCCATAATTATTATTATTTTCTTTATATATTTGGTGGGTCAAGGATTTTTATTTATTTTTTTATTTCCTTTCACTTTGTGGCATGACTTAAGCATCTTCACCTTTTAGGATCTACTATGTTTATTTATATTTTCTTTGAAAAGACTTATTGGTTATTTAGTAAGGGAAATGAGCTATACTTAGCTAAGTGAAGAGAAAAATGGTTTATGCACTAGGTTCTTATGTTTTCATCATAGGAGACCTATTAGCATGAGACCAACATTCCTCTAATGTAATTATACTTTTGATGCCAACACTAAAAGAGAATTACATGCAGCCAGTGGAGGATAAGAGAATTTTTGTTGCAATATCATTCTTGAAGTCAAAGTTGGAGAACAAGCTTGATAAAAAAGATGGAAAAAAAATATTACACAGTTTCTTCTAATAATGCACATGTTATGGAGAGTTTCATATAACTAAGAAAGATGTATGCTTATTGGTGCTTGTATCACATGGAAAAAAAAAATCCTCCAACATTTTTTCCACCGATGTTGAGTTGACGACCAATCATCGTTGGTTTCTATGTGTTGGGACTTTTTGAATGCTTCCTCACACGACTAGATTTTGTGCATACACAACGGTCCTCTATTTTTTTGCAAAAAATTAAACACATACCACTGCACCAGGAGTTGTTCATCTATCGAATAGGGAATTTGGTTGAGGAAATCCTTGAACCTTTTACCATACTCCCTTACTATTTCTCCTAGTTCTTGTTTTATTTCTTTAAGCTTTTGTGTTGCAAGATGTTTGAAATCTTGCACTTTAAATAAAGAGAGGAAGCTATAATTGATGTCTACTTTGGATCTTTGTTGATTTTCAGTATAGTTCATAATCCACGTTAATTTTCTTTCCCTTAAGGCTACACCAAATTGAACCATTTGTTTATCTTCATCACTTATGTTAGAAACATCCCAAAATATTTTCAAATGAACCAATGTCTCTTGGGATCCTAATGACCTTCATAGATGGGAATGTGGTTCAAACCCATTTTATCTTTAGGCAGAGGTTTCAACTTCGGATTACTTTGATTTGTTTGAGTTTGTTGACTAACTTTTGGAATTGATTATATGATCAATTGTACTTCGAATAAAGCAATTGACTGTGTCGACAACTATGATTCAACTCAATTAGTAGGTGACTCGACTGATATATGGGATTATTTCCTTTCTTTGTTTTCCTCAAATACATTTCTTGGATATGGAATGTCATCCATCTAACACCCTTTATTTATATACTTGATGAACCCTCTCTCCTAAGGGCACATTGTTTCATCACAATTCTTCATTGAATGTGTATCTTCCTCTACAGTTAGTAAATTCAGCAGGGGGGAGCATCTGTGAGATCCTTGATGTCAAGGAGTATACTCTCATCTCCTTGATTTCCTTCCTAGATTTTTTCTAATGGGGTATCTCAATCAAAAGTCGATCTCTTAAATTTGGCTTGATCATCCATTCAATACCACGCCGATGAAGGTTCTAGATCAATATGTAGTCTTTGGTGAAGGAATTCTCTGATTTCGAGACTTTCTTCTTTAGGAATCAGAGATGGATGTAATGTGGGTCTCAAGTCACATACATCTATGCTTTCATCAATGTAACACACCCAATCTCTTAATTGGATTTCTAAGAAATGGGGCATAAAATTTCCGCCTTCCTTAATTATCCCAAATCCTCTTTCCAAGACCTCCAACACCTTCTATTCATCACAAGCTTTCCAACCATTGCCATCAAGTCCAAATCCGATTTCTGGATTGAGATCTACGTCCTACCAAAGCTCCTCGGGCGTCTCTAGACAAGGGACACATTGCATCCACATGACTCTATCTCCTATCCATCATCCCGAGTTCCTTGAAGTCTCAGAGCTTCCAACGCTCCTAAACCTATAGCAAAAACCCATCCACCAATAATCTGACGATGGATCTCCCTCCATGTCAACGGTTATGCTTAAGGAATAAGTTCGCTGTTCGGTGCTTTAAAACTGAGCGCCCCCTTTATGTCTACACACGCATATCCTCATGAGTCCAAAACTCTTGGAGCTCTAAAATGTTACTGCGTAGCTTGGGCCTTCGACCCCTTTCAACTTACCTTTGACACCATGCTCCAAACCTTTAGAGTCTCGAAGTCTCAGACTCTCGAAGGGTCCCCACCTACACGTGGTGACATGGTATATGCAGGGATAGGTATAGGTGGGTCTGGCCCTTCAACAAGCCTAATTCCAAAGCTCCAGCCTCTCAATATTTATGAAGTCTCGTAATCTTTCCACGTAGCTCCGGCCTTCGGGCCTTTCGGTCTCTCTACGATACTACACCCCAAATCCTCCAGAGTCTCGAAGTCTTGGTCTCCCGAAGTCTCGGATTACGTCACCATCCACTTTGGCCAGGTGGTCACGTACCAGGGGATGACATGCAGTGAGGGTCAAGGGTAACACATGGCCTCGTCATAGGGTGACACATGTCACATCCCAATAGACATATAGTGTCTACGGAAGACATGAATCGATGGGACACATGGCTCGTCGATTGTGGTTCCACGTCACCTTGGTGATGTAGGCTTGCCATGTCACACCCAATTAATAGCCTCATAACGTTCCTCGGATCTCACAGCAGAGATCTGTCCACGTAGATCCATAGATTTAAATCTCACGAGACTTCGCAGCTTCGGCGTTCAGGGGTTTCGTGGTGCAATCCTCTTCTCATCTCCGGAGTAGTTCAAAGCCGAATTGACCATGGAATGGATCCAACAGTCACGGGTGGTTTCGAAGCTCCTCCAAATCGACGACTCTTGTCGCTTCGCAACTCCAGGTTTCGGAGCTTATCAATGCATCATACCTCAAATCCCCTGAAGTGCCAACACTCTAAACTATAGGATATGTCGCCATGCATCCTCTTCCTATCCATGGTTGAGATCTATTTCGATGTTCGCGAATTTGGTGGTTTTCACTCCTCGAAAACCCTTGGCCAAATTCCTTTGGAGTACGAAGTCTCTGAACCACAGGATCTCTTTCCATGTACCCATTCATCCAACGGTCCTCATCACTTCGCAAGTCCTTCATTTGGGAGTCTTGGAAATTATGAATTTTTAACATCCTAGAGCTTCGAGCTCCTGGAGCTCTGAAGCCAATAAGAGCTAGCTCCTTTCGGACTAGCGTAGGGTTCCCAAACCCTGCTCATATGGATCCTCTAAGGAATATTAGACTGTAATATTTACTCTTAGACGAGATTTGATTAAGGACTTGGTAACGATCCTGTGGTCTCTTAGGCTACTCGTTTGAAGGAAGTGTCCTACATATTCACAGAACTTTAAGTTCTAAAATAGGGTTGGGAAATCTCATGGAATTAACGAGACTGTGGCAGTATCAAGAATTCTACTCCAACTCTAGAACTATGAGTCGACTCCCTGGGGAAAACACCTCGAAGGTTTTTCTGACTGGACCAGAGGATGGGGTTATTACCTTACAACCATTCAAACACAATATTTTACATAAGGATAGTAAATATCCTTCTAATGAATTTCACACAAGGCACAATTTATCATGTCTACAGATAATCAAATAATGCATTCCAAATTAAGTGCACCGAGCATAAGAAGTACCTATCTAATAAAAGCTATATCCAACCAGCTGATTGTGGTTGTTCGTCTCTCCACCCAACCATAGGCTTAGAGGAATTCATTCATAGCGCTCTGATCACCCCCGTGCAGAGCCATGATATCACCAGTGAACTCTCGCGGTTTCTCAGGGATTCTTTCTCTATCTCATTTTTTGCTTAGGTCATGTTCTCTGCAACTCTCAAAGATCTCTTTCTCTGTCACAGCCTCGATGAGGTTTATCATATGCTCCCTTCAAAATCAAGCTTGTGGCCTTCTATTCATCATCCGCTGGAGATATCTATGTGTTCTCCTTTCTGTCTATATTCCCCTCCTTACACGTACACACCACCCTTTTCGGGAAGGTTCTCCTCCCTATCATGTTCCTTCTTCCAGAAGGAAAATTGGGTCATCCTGGGTCTGTGGGACTCTGTGGTACTTCGAGCTGACAGTCTCTTGTCTCCTCAGCCAGACCATGCTTCCATTCATGGGGGTGGTTGATGGTTCAACCACTAGTCCTTCTTAACTTAACTTCTTCCTCCTCGGGATCTGGATGGGGCTTATTATCTCAACAAAGATAATTTGGGTCATTTGAACTAATGAATCCTCTTCTACAGTTTCCTCACTCTGTCCTCTAGTGATATCATGGCCAATACTTCGAGGCTTCACCCCCATAGTTAATTATTGGAAATTCAACAATAATACATTTACATCATTCGCATGCCACAACATGGTAATCCTAATTAATGATTAATTACAAGTTGGGGGAAACAGGGGTGTTACAATCCCTTCCCCCTTAAAAAGGAACATCGTCCTCGGTGTTCTTTCTCAGTAACACTTGTCATGCCTTTATCATTCAGTTGCTTCAGAATTCTTGACCCTCTTTCTTGGCCAGTTCCCTTTTGGACTCTTAACCGTCATCACCTGCCTTGAATAATTATTAGACAACAAGCACATTAATCATAGTTTCATGCGAAAACATTTTATTGTTGCATAAAATTCAATAAAATTTTCAAAACTTAGCACAATACTCATCTAAGAAGTTTGTGGATTTGTATCCACATGAATTTCTTATTATCTTGGCCCATTGTTTCTCTTGGACATACCCATTTTGTGCATGATCCCAATCCATAGTTTACAATAATTATCAAAGTCTCCTCTTCCTTGTGGTCACTCACCCTCTAGGCCTAGGCTCAGGCATCCCCTTCTCTGTTATACAGTTCTTCAGGAGATCCATCTTTCCTTGCCAAGGATATGTTGCACAAGAAGAGTTATAAAGACTTCGTTGAGCCTTACAGTCGAGGCATCTCTCAGACTTTCCCTGTCAAGGCAACCCTCCAGCTTGTAATACCACAACACAACATGTTCAATGGAGATCGTGACTTACCACAAGATTTTCATGTCTCACAGTAGATATCTTTCATGCTTTCCATCTTTGAAAACCTTCATCTATCCTCCCTACACAAATAATTTTCTTCTCACCTGTATCACAGGTATACAAAAATTTATGAGATATCATTATCAATTTCAAATTCATAATTTTATTGCAAATTTGTCACCCACAGCTTTTCCAATTTCCACATTTATTTTCAGATCGATTCCGCAGAGGAACCAGATTCACAAGTATGGGACTTTCCTTCCCATTGCAGTTTAGCTCAACATGAAATTGGTCTTCCTTATGGGCTTACAATACTGCCATATCCAAGACCCTTTTTCTTCCTGCAACTTCAACATTCCTCAACCAACCAAAGTGTTAGTTTCCATGCACATTATATTTTCAAATGATGCATACTAACAGTCCAAGTCATTTTCACTTATTCAAGGGTACAAAGCAAAAAGGAAATATTATTATTTATGTAAGCATCATGTCAACATACTAAATTTTCCAAATGCAATTTAAATATTAAATGTCTTTAATCAATGTGCCAATATTCATGGCCACATTCACACCCAATGCAATCTTGCATTGATTCCAAGTTTGCCACACTTTATGACGGGCATGTTTCCATGGTGTGTTGGAGCTTAACCAACCTTTTCACCATAGGGATTATTTATTCTCATTCATTTCTGCAGCAGTATTGTACTTCCTACTACAGGTTGATCATGATCCCAAACCAACACATATGAAACTATAAGTTTATCTTGAATGCACCCAAGCATTCTTCCTTCATTAGTAACCAGGGTGTCAATATTCATGGCCACCCATATTTTATTTTCTTTAACTCCTACATAGTGTAAGTAAAATATTGGAAGGTCCTCCTTCCTCAATGGAAAATCCATTGTCTTCCCTTTATGGAAACATGCATTTCCTCAAAACAATTACATGCAATGTGCTAACTATGAGCACCTCTATTCCCAATCTCCCTGGATTGGTCATTGTAACGGTGGTACTCTT
>ML779904.1:310962-370439 GCA_009831015.1 Picea engelmannii | reverse complement strand
GGTATTTCTTTGTCATTTGATTGTATTCCAGTACAGATCCATGAGATCTGACTGACGTTTAGTTGATATATTTCAGTAGGCGATTTGTATTCCCACGCATGCACTGTTATTATTCATAATCTTGAGTTGTTGTCCTTATCTACTATTGCATGCGTCATTTTATGATTGTAAAACCTTTGTTATGCTACATGCAACTATAATAACCTACATGCAACCATAATAACTGACATGCAAACACTTTAAACAAAAGATCGTCTACATCAAACCCTAAAACGCATCCAGAAACCCCCAGTGTATCAGATCTGCATGTTAGAATAGGAAGATCGTGGCAAATATCTTGATCAGCCGGATCAGGGATATTTCATTTTCTCTCCATGCGATCAAGAGTTGTGAGCTCGGCTCTATTCTTTTCAAGCGCTATCCTTTCATCTCATATGTCTAGGCGCTATGACCATGGCTTAATACCTTATATGTCGATCAATGGTGTAGATCTTTCTTCCCCCAGATCCAATGGCTTCAAGGGATTGTGGAACCTCAACTACCTCATGGTTTAACTCTCCTCCCAATCTCCACAATGGAAGATGCTCACTGGTAATGGAATTGACGTGAGTAATTGAACTGTTGACTTGTCAAGATCAGTGATCCTGGTTGATTATGGATTATGAATTTTTGCAATTGTTAACTCATCCCACGATCTCTGCAATGAATACAGGTCGTCTAATATATGATTGGATCCCAAACTCAAAACAAAGCTATATTGAGTTTAAATTACAGTTACAAGTCTCGACGTTAACCTGTGTGCATATGCAATCTCCACAATTATCACTGGTCGTCGATCTAATCAAATGGTTGGTGTTTGATCTGTTATCTCCAGTGGATCCTTAATTTGATCTGATGACTGCGATCGATTTTTCCTCCGATGAATGGCTGGCATTCCTCTTCTCTGCCAGGTTCTTTATTAACCTGATTCGATCAGGGTTTTCTTCCTGAATCATACCCTACTTGGGTATCCATGACATACAACTTCCTTTCAAAATTTCATGCATAACATTGAGACATTAAAACATTTTAGACATGTCCTAGCATATCTTTATGCACCTCATCACATTATCCTTAGTTTTTTAATGAGTGCAACACAAACAGTTCTTGATTGTTACTACAGTAATAAGACCATCATCACTATGGTGTTAAAACATTTACTTTCATCAGTGTACCAGCTTACTCATCCCAGATAAAACATAATACACAACAAAAAAGGAATTGAGGTCTCTCCCCTTCTTCCAATTCTTTCTACACCGCCTGGGACTTTTCAACCCAGTTGAGTTATTTCTAAGGCCTCGCTGCCTTTTCTTAACATGGCTTCAACCAAGCCTATTCAATAAAACATACTCATTTATTCATTCTCTCTTTTTACAGTTGTACTTGTTCTCATAGCTATTCATCTAAGACCTACAACTATGTAAGCAATTCAAAGTTCTTAGGGTATTAATATCAGGCTTCATGTCAAGAAGCTTAACAATGCATTAAACCATGCATTCAAACACATACAAACCTAGCCCAAGAATTCATCATGCAAGCTCATTGCTTGCACCCTTTCCATGTCATACATGCACATGGAAATATTATACTTCCAGATCCTCCTCTAAGGATATTGCTTCCATCCTTATGACAAGCCTTATAGGTACACTCAACACCGAGCTTCCCTCTCAATTGTAAGCTTGCAGTCATACTATTCCTTTAAGCATATATATACACATATTTGTATACCTGTAGGTGCATCTATTGCACATTTTTACCTCACCCATTCACATTTCCATTTTAGTCTAAATATCATGTTTCTTTCGTGACAGATTACAGTCACTCATATGACTAGTCTCACAGTCATAATGGAATCTCTCCCTAAAATCCCACATATATCTATCTAATAATACCAAGCCATATCCATGTAGCTACCATCCACCACTAGATGTCAATCTGACCCATTGGTCATCCAAAAGTGTTTTGACACCTCTTTAATCAAACCTTACATTGGTCTCTCTTTAATCTCGTGATCATGAGGGGTCATACACATGTATTGTGTTCAATCCTTTATTGAAGCATTAATTATCATTGTTACAAATCCTTTCAATCCCTTCACGTCCAAGTCTCGCTATTAGTGTTCATCGGCATATTCCTACTCATGTAGGATTGGCCATCATTTCTGAAAATAAATGGTAGGATTCCTATGCCATAGGCTTAGCATGGTTCAATGTCGTTGGGTAAAATCCCAACTGAAATTTAAATATGCATCCTTCTACTCAAGAAACTTATGTAGATGATTTTTGTTTGGACATAATATTCTCAATGGGTTTGTCTTAGCCTTGGAAATATAATCTTATGACTATACAACATCATGTATAATTACAAGGTGAAGTCAACTGCTTCATTTGGAAATGCTAGCAACGCGCAGTGCAAATTTCCAAAACATCTATCCACAGTGGCAGGTTTCATTCCTCTCTTTGGTAGAGGTTTGGATAAACCTCTTAGGAATGCAGTAAGATAGGGTGTTACCCCTTAAAGTCTTATTATAATATATTTATAGGACTCGTGCATGAGCCCAAGAAGACCAAGTGTTGTTTCCATGCTCTGATACCCATTTGTAACACACCCAATCTTTTAACCAGATTTCTAAGAAATGGGGCATAAAAAAAATTCCTTTCTTAATTATCCTGGAATCTCTTTCTGAGACCTCCAACACCTTATGCTTGTCACGATATTTCCAACCATTGCTATCAAGTCCAAATCCGAGTTCTAGAACGGGATCTACATCCTACCAAATCTCCTCGGACGTCTTTAGACAAGGGCCACATGGCATCCACGTGAGTCCATCTCCTATCCATCATCTCGAGTTCCCCGAAGTTTCAGAGGTTCTAGCGCTCCTAAACCTATGGTGGAAACCCATCAACCAATAATCCGACAATGGATCTCCCTCCATGTCAACGCTTATTCTTAAGGAATAAGTTTAGCGTTAAGTGCTTCGACACTGAGCGCCCCCTTTCTATCTATGCACACATATCCTCCAGAGTTCTGAACTCTCGGAGCTCCGAAATGTTTCCACATAGCTCGAGTCATCAACCCCTTTCAACTTACCTTTGACACCATGCTCCAAACCTCCAGAGTCCTGAACTCTCGAACTCCCAAGAGGTCCCCACCTACATGTGGTGACGTAGTATATGTTACATGTCAAAATTTCTCAGATGGATAAGTGTCGCATTATCCCTATCGATCGTCGTAAGTGTCGCATCTTCCATGCAAATTTCGCAAGTGTCGCAAGTTGATCATTAGTGTCGCAAACAATGTTCAGACATGATGCCATGAAAACGACACTAAGGAGGCACTTATGACACCTCATATGACTGATTTGAATATCAAGAACTGGTCTACTGGAATCAAATAGCTCTTGACACCTGAAAGGGACCCTGAAACACTGATTTAGAAGGGGAACGCTCCTCTACTATAGCTGCAGAAGCGTTGGCGCTCCTCTACTATGATTCAAGGAGCGTTATAACACCCCTTAGGCCCTTCTGCAGGAGCGCTGCTCATCTCAGAGCGCTTGCGCTTTCCCAAGGCACACCAGGAGCGCTACAATGCTTTGATACCTTTTTTGGGGGAGCGCTCCCTATTCTGGGTCAATTGTTAGCCCGTTGAGTAGAATAAGGGGGAGATCATTCGATATTAGGAGGCAGTTGTGCTCGAATTCTTGGTTTTATCAAAAGATCCCTGATCTAAGGAGAAGGTCCCCAACTGGTTCTAAACATAACTCAAGAGGTTGGACCCCTCCTAATCTATATAAACAGGCTCTATGATGGTGGAAAGGGAGAGGAACTGAACATATGAAACTTATGATCTTGGAGGAAAATGACAGTCAACCAAAGGAGAGTGATCAGTGAAGTTGTTGTTATCCAGGTTGTGGATCTTTCAGGCAAGGTTTAGATGAAGAGGACTTGACGAAGCTGTCACATTCGCATCTACGATTGTAAGTACTGTTGTCGTTATTCTCATTAATATGACACGCTTGGCCTGTTTCTTTCTAGTTTGTGTTTGATGTTACATGAACTTATCATTTAGTGATAGATCTGTTTTCAAGCTAATGTCAATAGAGTAGGA
Source organism: Picea engelmannii (assembly GCA_009831015.1). Classification (NCBI taxonomy): domain Eukaryota; kingdom Viridiplantae; phylum Streptophyta; class Pinopsida; order Pinales; family Pinaceae; genus Picea; species Picea engelmannii. The sequence goes on along the minus strand of ML779904.1, from coordinate 366,293 downwards.
AGTGGGCGTATCTTGTTTTGTCCACAGACCTCAGCGAGGAGCAAAGGATTGGAGCACAACTCGGAGCGTGCAGGGACAAACGTTGATTGAAAGGTACTTCTGATATCCTCCCTTCTCATGCATTAGTTTAGATAGATTTGAAAGGAAGTCAGTGTCCACGTTAAKCATTTTTCTGTCTAGGGTTAAGGTCAAGCCTTAGAGGTGATCTACCTGTCCGCAGGGAGATTTTCCTACAACAGTATATACAGGGACATGTACAGGTGGGTATGGCCCTTCAGCAGACCTAGTTCCAATGCTTCAGCCTCTCAATCTTTCCAAAGTCTCATAATCTTTCCATGTAGCTTTGGCCTTCGGGACTTTCGGTCTCTCCATGATATTACACCGAAAATCCTCTGGAGTCTCAAAGTCCTAGAATCTCGAAGTCTCAGATTGTATCACCATCCACTTTGTCCAGGCGGGCATGTACTAGGGGTTGACACACAGTGTGGGTAAGGGGTAACACGTGGCCTCATCAGAGGGTGAGACATGTCATGTCCCAATAGACATATAGGGTCTACGAAAGACACGAATCAAGGAGGAAAATGGCTCATCAATTGTGGTTCCATGTCACCCTAGTGACATAGGCTTTCCACGTCACACCCAACTGATAGTCTTCTAACATCCCTCGGATCTCACGACAAATATCTGTCCATGTAGATCCATAGATCTATGGCTCCCATTGCTTCACAATTTTGGTGTTCGTGGGTTTCATGGTTTAATCCTCTTCTCACCTCAAGAGTAGGTCAAAGTCGAATTGACCATGGAATGGATCCAATGGTGACAGGTGGTCCGAAAGCTCCTCCAGATCGACGACTCTCGTCGCTTCGCAAATACGAGCTTCAGATCTTATCAACGCATCATACCTTAAATCCCCCAAAGTTCCAACACTCTAGACTATAGGATCCATCACCACATGTCCTTTTCCTATCAACGACCAAGATCTATTTCGACATTCGTGACTTCAGTGGTTTTCACTCCTTGAAAACCCTTGGCCAAATTCCTCTGGAGTACGAAGTCTCTGGACCACAAGATCACTTGCCACGTACTCATTCATCCAACGGTCCTCTTCACTTCGCAACTTTGTCATTCAGGAGTCTTGGCAGTTGTGAATTTTTAACATACCAGAGCTTCAAGATCCCGAAGCTCTAAAGCCAATAAGAGCTAGCTACTTTAGGACTAGCGCAGGGTTCCCAAACCCTGGTCATATGGATCCTCTAAGGTATCTCAAACTGTAATCTTTACTCTTATTCAATATTTGATTAAGGTCGTGGGCATGAGCCTGTGGTCTCTTAGGCTACTGGTTTGAAGGAAGCACCCTCCAAATTTTCATAACTTTAAGTTCTAAAACAGGGTGGGGAAATATCGTGGAATTAACGAGACTGTGGCAGTATCAAGAAGTCTACTCCAACTCTGTAACTATGAGGCGAATCCTAGGGGAAAACACCTCGAAGGTTTTTCTGACTAGACCAAAGGCCGGGATTATTTCCTTACAACCATTCAAACACAATATTTTACAAAAGGATAGTAAATATCCTTATAATCAATTTCACCAAGGCACAATTTATCATGTCTAAAGATAATCAAATCATGCATTCCAAATTAAGTGCACTGGGCATAATAAGTACTTATCTAATACAAGATACAACCAACCAACTGATTGTGTGTCTTCTCCTCTCCACCCAATCATAGGCTTAGAGGAATTCATTCATAGAGCTCTGGCCACCCCGTGCCAAGCCATGATATCACCAAGGAACTCTCGTAGTTTCTCAGGGATTCTTTCTATGTCTCAGCTTCCGCTCAAGTCTTGTTCTCTACAACTCTCAGAGATCTCTTTCTTTGTCACAACCTTGGTGAGGTTTATCAAACACTCCCTTCAACATCAAGCTCACGACCTTCTTTTCATCATCCATTGGAGAGCTCTGTGCATTCTCCTCTCTGACTATATTCCCCTCCTTGCATGCACACAACACCCTTTTCAGGAAGGTTCTCCTCCTTATCATGTTCCTTATGTTAGAAGGAAACTCAAGTCATCCTGGGTCTGTGAGAATCTGTGGTACTTTGGGATGACAGTCGCATGTCTCCTCAACCAGACCATCTTCCATTCATGGGGGTGGTTGATGGTTCAACCACCAATCCTTCTTAACTTAATTGCTTCATCCTCAGGATCTGGATGGGGCTTATTATCTCAACAAAGAGAATTTGGGTCATTTGAACTATTGAACCTTCTTCTATAGTTTCCTCACTCTTTCCTCTAGTGATATCATGGCTAATACTTCGAGGCTTCACCCCCACATTCAATTATTGGAAATTCAACAATAATACATTTACATAGTTCCCATGCCACAACATGGTAATCCTAATTAATGATTAATTACAAGTTGGGGGAAACAGGGGTATTACAACCAACATATTCCAATCGAAGGGCGCCAATTGTTTCCTCAACCAACTGTAGGCTCTCACTCCTCACAGGAGCCGTCGAAGATACTTCTTTTTCCATATTTGATTGGTCATCACCACACTCATATTACTCAATCACTCCAACGATCTACCACTCCTAGGGTTTCTCTCGACTCGACTTCCTTATATCCCTCACATCACACATCTCTTCTCTTTTTTATGTCATTTGTCCTATTCCATCTTCTAAATGTCGACCGAAGGTTATAATATTTCTTTCTTCTTGTAGTTCTTCTTTATATCTCTTTATCTAATGTATATTTTCATTTTCTTCAGGTCAAATTCAGGGGTGATTTTAAGAACCCCCCCTAAATTCATATGTATAATATATGGGTGAATCTCCATGACACATATTCAAAATGGACAAAGGCCTGAACCAGAACTATAGTCTTACATAAATTTAGATGAATCATAAGTGCTCCTAGGTACATAAAAAAAATGAGTGCAATCATGCAAAGTATAGACTGCAACAAAGGAGAATAGAAAAAATGTAGCTTTACACTGCATTGGGATAATTTAAGAGAGTTTCATCTCTGTGTCTACCTCGCCTGAAGTTGTTTCTTGGATGTCATGCATAGGTTGTTGTGGCATTGGTTGTTGAACTTCACAAGAGGAAATCGATATGGTTGAAGGCATTGGAATCTGTTGAACTAAGACACCTAGATAATGTTGTTAGGCATGCTAATGAAGAGACTGAAGCTAAGATGTATGTTGATTCACCATGTGAAGAACAATGGCTAGTTCCTCGGCCCATTTAATTTCTTTTTCCTGCATCTGGCGAGTGAGATTGGAATTTGAGGCGTGCAAAGTCTCCATATCGGATTGTTGGGTTTGTATTTGATCTTGGAGGCAAGCTAGTTTACACTATGTATAGTCGCATGGGAATTTTTTGTGACACCACATTGTGAATAGGAAGTTGTAGCAAGCTAATGTGAGTCTTGGAAGAATTGTGCACGCCTAAAACAGTTTTTTCTCCATGTTACTTATTTCCTAATCCTTGTCTTCATAAAATGTTGCAATTTGAAGCTAACAAAGATGCCCTTGGAAGAGAAGACGGTGCCATAAAATGATATGATTCCCCCCCACCCGTACGATTTCATTGTGGAATCTAGATAATGTGTTGTGGTTCCTATGTGGATTGAGATGCCTACAAGGTCGAGGGGACTGGATACAAAGATTCAGGCCTGCCATGATGGGAAAATCCCACATGAGACCATCACTTGACATAATTATGAGGTAAATTATAGCATGCGGGAGATATATAATATATGGTGTGTTGAAAGAAGACCTCATGTCACCAATACAAGGTGGTTGTTGAGTGTAGTGTGAACTTTGTTGACATGATAAGGTCTGCTACAGATGGGAGGTGTGGTCACATCCCCTCCCATATTCTTTAATTTAGAGATTAATGCCCCAAATTGACATCACTCTAAAGAGAGCCAACCATTTTTGTTATCTTTCATAATAAACTTATTGGAGATAAGTTTCAGAATATTCCTTGTTAAAAAAAATTACCTTGTTCTAATTGCTTCACTGCTTTGGCCAATGCATTTGCCTTCTGGTTTTTCCTTCTAAAATTTGAAAATAGCTCACAGACATAAATTGTTTCTCCATGTTCATGATGTGTTGACAAATCTGCATAAGATTAGGTAGAGTGTTTTTTACTTAAACTCATGAGCCCCATTATAATCAGATCAGAGTCACCAAGGACAATAACTTGAGCCATATTGTTAACTAGGATGAGGTGCAATCCCATATAAACTACAAGAAAATTTTCTTGATTGTTCGTATTTTTACCTGGCTCCTAAAAGTACTCATAGAGGTAATTTCCATCAGATTCGTAAATGAATCCCCCCACACCTACCACCCCTAAAATTGATGGTTATTTTATCAATAATATAATATGTATATATAACCAAGGCAAGGGGAAAATGCTTTGTGACTAGGTTTCCTCAAGTAAGACGCATCTGCAGCCCTCATGTCCTATGGTTCAGTGGATGATCCCCCTCACCCTCTCTGCATCCCCCTTATATCACATCCTTTCAATCTCTAATCGCCTCCTATATAATAAAAAAATGTGAATTTCCCTCCTCTGTCATGTTTTGTGAAGAAGATCAATGAGATCCCCAAAGTTCTTGTGCACTCCTCTACCTCTCGCCCATTTTCCATTCAGCTATAAGAGAATGGGTTGATCAATCATTTTATGGGGTTGTGGCCCTCTCCAAGAGAAATGGCACAATGGCTAGATCAAAACTGGAAGAAAAATATTCAAGGGAAAATGTCCTCTACGTTTTGTGGTAAGGGGTTATTTGTCTTTCTCTTTGAAAATAAAGTTGATAGAGATATGATCTTCAGAAGTGACCTCTATTTTATGGGATCAAGGGGAATGTATGTGAATAAGTGGACTCCAGACTTTATTCCATAAAATGACTTCCCCTCAGAAATCTCAGTATGGGTCCATTTTCCCTTTCTTCCCATGTACTATTGGAATGATGAAACCTTGAAAAACATTGCGAATAGACTAGGAAGATTCATCGATCAAGTCGAACCATGATAATACCTTCAATATTGCGCACGTATAAGTGTAGAATTAGACCTAGAAAAAGGGTTACCAGAGGCCATCCATCTCACCTTGGATAATTGGTCCTACATCCAGATAATGGACTATGAACAACTCCCATTCAATTCTAAAGCTTTCCATGAATACAACCACTTCGCAAAAATTTGTCCCAAGTAAAAGGTAGATCAGTCAGAAGAAAAAGAATATGAGCAATGGTAGCAATCCAAAAGAAAGAAAATCCCCAGCAAAGCAAAAACACATTAGTAGGATCACAGAGACATATCCACGCCTCCTTCTCTGAATAAAGGAAATTGTTCGTTGGTGGGGGACCATGAAGAAGAAAGAATTAAAAACCGATATACGACACAAGAAAATCTAGAAGCAGAGACTATAAACTCAAGGGAAAAGGAAATAACAGAGGAAAATAATATCCATCAGAAAAAATACCCAGCTCTACCACTATATCAGCAAGAACCTGAAGTAAATCATCTTGGGGACCCTTCCCCTAACATGATCCCCTCCTGTTTTCCTTCATATATTCTTGTAACTATTGATGACGATATTTAGGAGGACTCAGGGGAATATTTGGACTTGGAGGTCACTAAGAGCTCCAAAGTAAAGAAGGTGGGTTGGAAAACTAATCGAAATAGAAGGGAAACATATGTAACTTGGGACAAAGAACTTTGGATATATACCACTCTGGAAGAAGTATTCAAGAAAGATGGCAAATCTGGAAAGGCACCCCCTACAAAGGGTCATTATCGTCCCTCTAAAGGGGGGGAATCCAAATCCACAAGTAAGTAATGAAAATAGTCTCTTGGAATTGTAGGGATCTGGGGGAAAAAAGAAAAAAAAGGAAGCTATGGGAAAGTTAATTAAGTCAGAAAAACATCAAATCCTCCTAATCCAAGAGACTAAAATGCAAGGGAATGAAGCCCTTCGTGAAATTCAACAACTTTGGAAAGCAAGAGAAGAAGTAGTTATTAGTGTAAGAGGAGCCTCAGGGGAAATTTGTACCATATGGAATACAACGACCTTCCATGAAGAAAGAAGATATGAAGCAACACATTGGGTTATGGCCCAACTGAAACATCTACCCTCGGGTAAGATTTATCTTATCATTAATGTTTATATACCTAATAATTATTGGGAGAAAGTAGAATGTTGGGAGTCCTTGTTGAGCATCAAGGATGTTGGGTTTCTGAAAAATTGTATCATGGCTTGTGACTTTAACACAACTATCCATATGAATGGAAAAAGAGGTGGCTCTATAGTAAGATATCCTTTTAGGGTACGCATGGAATACATGGTATATGGCTTAGATCTATTTAATATCTATTCCAACAAAGGAAAATACACTTGGATCAACAATCGAACTGGGGTGGGACACATTGCAGCTAGGATTGATAGTTTCCTTTTCCGCAGCTCTTTGTTATCCCTTCCAGATAATATTTCCTCCCATATAATTCCCTGGGGTCACTCTGATCACCGCCCAATCTCTTTGTTCTTTGAAAAGGAGGAAAATTTAGGTGCAATTAATTTTATGTTTAACCCCCTTTGGATGGATTCCCCTAACTTCTTCCCTTTAATCTCCAGTGTGTGTAACCAATGGCTGGATGGATCTCCTAAACCCATTTTCAAGATCTTTGTGGCTTCAGGCAGGGAATAAAAACACCTACTTCTTTCATAAGAAGGCAAAATATCGACAATGTAGAAACAGAGTAGAAGAAATAAAGTCTCGGTTGGGAGAATTCATTACCTCCTTTGAGGAAATTAAGAAGGAAACTTCAACTCATTTTGGGAACCTATATATAAAGGATGGAGAAGACAGTCAAGAAAAGAGAGAAAAATTTATATAGCATATCCTCGCCTTGGTCTCAAAAGAGGACAACGTAGATATAAACAAGGAGGTATATGTTGAAGAAATTTGTGAAGCCTTCAATCAGTTTGACCCAGATAAGTCTCATGGACCGAATGGATTCACTCTTCACTTTTATCTAAAATGTTGGTCAATTATTAATACTGATTTCATTCGAATGATCAAATATTTTGAAAAATCCTTTAGTATGGGTGGTGCCACTAACTCGTCCTTCCTAGCCTTGATCCCCAAAGAAAAAAATGCTTCTTCCTTTGACAGGTTCCACCCCATATCTATCTACAGTGTATCACACAAACGTTTCACAAAAGTCATTGCAAATAGATTGAATCCTATATTTCCTCGCCTCATCCTCCCAAATCAAGGTGGCTTTGTTGAAAAAAGGCATATTTGGAACAATATAAGCCTGGTCTAGGAGGCGATCCACACTAGTTTCAGAAATGGAGATAAATGTATGGTTATTAAAATAGATATGGGAAATGCATTTGATCGAGTAAAGCCTAGTTTCCTCTTTGAAGTTCTAAAAAAAAATTGTTTTAACCCATCTTTTATATCTTGGATCAGAGCCTGCATCTCCACTCCATGAATGTCTCCTTTAATCAATTGTAGGTTTTCCCCTTTTTTAAAGTCTCTAGAGGATTAATACAGATATGACCTCTCTCTCCTATTTTGTATGTATTTATGGAAGAATCGTTGAATACAAGATTAGAACATGAAAGAATAATTGCCTCCATCCCTGGTCTGAAGATCGCAAGAGGATTCAGAAGAATAAATCATTCTCAATTTTCAGATGACACCCTACTGCTAGGAGGTGCCTCTCAAATTATGGCCAGTCGATTTACATTGGTGACATTTCAGGAGGAATTATAAAACAATAAGAGACAAATATATATGTGGAATATAAAAGATAGTGCTTGTTGACACTTGAATCCATTAGGACTGAAATGACAACCTCGTGGGGATACAAATCCCCCTGCATTCTTATAGAGATGGTTCTCCTCTTTGGATAAAATATATGTATCTTTGAATATCTTGGATTAGGGAGAGTGCTAGGCAGAAAACCCCAAATCTTTATTGCTAGGATTTATATGAAAATGGTTCTTCAATAACCCAATATGATATTTATGTGCAGCAAAAGTATTTTTACAATAAAAAAAGATTGGAGGGATTCAACATTAGAATTAAATTGTGATCATCATCACACACAATCTTCTTAATAGTATATAAACGCATCCATATCTTCTTCATGAGAAATAGGAGAGAATGATTTGATCATGTCAAAGAATTTTAATAGAGTACTGCAATTAGTAATTAAAGAGAAATTGATACATCAACCTCAAATATCTCATACTTAAAACTCAAAGTTACAAGATACAATTAAGATCATCCCCGAAGCAATTCTTTGTGGATTTTATTCATGAGAATTGTTCTTCATTACCAAAAATTTGACAGCCATGTATGTGGCTGAAAATACTCCATGATCATACAAGAAAATTTTGCAGAAGAATACAAGAAAAATACTCAACAACTCAGCCTTGTTCCCAACTCTAAGATTCAAGAATAAAACTATGAGAAGTGGTGTAGAATAATAGAAAGAATGGAAAATATGGAGATTTCTTTATTTTGATCAAAAGCTTGATTGTCTATCCATGGTTGTACCTTCTTCTTCCTCTAATATTTTTCCCTACCCCTCTGACAATACTTATTATTGGAACATTTTATGAAGTCTTTCTTCTCTTTTTAAGAAGAGATTTTCTAACTACTTGAGTAGTTAGGGTTTTCTTCCTCTCTTGAAATTCCCTTACAAGTTTCTTCTTGGAAAATTTCCTTTAATTAATTCCTCATTAATTCTTCATTAATGAAATCACATCATTAATATAAGTATATTGAAAATGGATACTTCTCCTTTTTTAATAAAATTTTAAATTAAACTTTTATTTTTTTAAATTTAATTAATTTTCATTTAAATGAGGATGATTGTGTTTTAATTTTCTTGGAATGATAATAAAAATTTTAGCCATGGAAATAATTTCAGATATGATATTTATCATCTTATATTTCCAATGATATAAAATTTTCCCAAATCCTTCACACAGATCTCAAGATATGAGCTCGTGAAGTTGAGTTGTCACGCAGGCCCATTAAAAATGCATTTTCTGATATTTTAATTTCTGAGAAAAAATTATCAACTTTAAGCACTTGAAATCTATACGTACATATTATGGGTTGAAATACCTTTCCAACTGTATAAATTTTGTGTGATTCCGACATTCGGAGCTCACGTTATGGCCTCCGGAAGATCAACACTCAGCCATTGTCGATCAAAATTGATGGCCAAATGTGGGCCCTTGGATGAATTTTGTGATTCCCTTCATAAAAATTGATTTTTTGGTTTAAAATTCTATCCCACATGCATTGGTATATTATATTTTTCATTATATATAATACTAAGTGTTTGATACACTTAATAAGAAACATGAGAAGAAAAGAAATTATGGAGCTTGGAGGATCGGCCCTTGGAAAATTGTTGAATAAAATAATAATTTTTTGAATCTTATCGTTGTCCAACTTATGCCCAGTCACCATGATTAGTCATCCAATAATATTATTCCATGTGTCTCAAATTTTATGTTTCCACGTGTCTCCAATGTTGATTTTCTATGTGTCATGACCTCATTCAATGTCATGTGTCATATTCTCATTCACGGGTTTCCATGCCTTGGAATAGCTTTGAGAATTTGGCTAAGTATGGGAGATGGGATGAGAGGGGAGGAGGAAATTTGTGAGTAGCGGAAGTTGAGGGGGTAGTTTGTAGGCTACGAGGACGGACGAGAGGGAAATTGAATAAGATTTTTTTATGAACCCGCCAACTCAGGAACCCTCGAACCCGTGGTTGTATAGATGATCAAAAATGTACTAAGTGTAGATGAATAGTTGATTGGACTCGCATGCAAGAGGAATGATATACTTTGGATATCGGCACCCATGACAAGGTTGATGGTCAAAATGTAGATCACGGAACTTGGGGTGAAAAGGTAAGGTCACAGAAAATTGAGAGTGAGGGCTCGAACTCGCGAACCCACGAAACTGAGAAAATGGCTAAGTGTTGAAACGGACTCATGAAATAAGAAAGTGGGTGGAAATGAAGGCCCTTCAACCCGTGAAACCGATGATGAGATGAGTAGTTAGGGGGAAAGGGTAGAAATGTAGACTACATAAGTGAGGGAGGATAAATGTAGATAACAGGAGCGGGGGTGAGGAAGGTGAGAGGGAAGGGTGAAGGAGTGTGGTGGGTGTCCACCCCCCGCCATAGATTGAAATATGGCTAAGTATGGGAGGATAATGGATAATGGAGTGGAGAGGGTGGAAAGATAAGGAGAAAAATGGTTAAGTGTTGAGATGGATAGAGGTGAAAGGTGAGAGAAATAAGTGATTAGAATACTTAGCCAAAATTCAAAAAATGATAGAAGAACATGATAGTTAGAAAAATTCTTCAAAATTGGATCTTTGGACCAGATCTTGAATAATTTAGGCATACAGAAACAAATTTTTGATCCAAAAAATGTGTGGCAAAGTTGAGACTGAGGGTTGTAAAATGAACTTACAAAATTTCAAAAATTTCTTATTTTGATATCAAGGCTTTTATGAATCCAAAAGCGAAAAAATATAGATGACCAAATTTTGGTCAACAACTAGCTCCAACTGCAGGACAGTGACCCCCTATGGGTTGTTGAGAACACCAGAATATCAAGACCAGTTACCTTCTCCATTGGGCTATGGAGTTATCTTCAAAATACATTCTTGCAATTTTCCTTCTTTCATGGAGTTATCTTCAAATTTCAAAATCCACTTGGAAATTATGTTAAGAACCAAAGACTGAATACAAAAGCACCACAACAATTATACAAGAACAATATTCAAAATCTCTTTTATTACTATCAAACCCTTTAGGTAGGGAAACACCATACAATGGATCCTATTATGGAAGGGATCCTCTCATGTTCACTTGTCTCTTCGAGGGGGCATCCGCGTATTGATCTACCGCTCCAAATACAATAATTCTCATCATGTCCCCTTACATTGCTTGAACCCCTTTATATAGTGCTACCATCACCTAAGAACATTCTACAGGAGGAATCTTCTAAAAGTAGAACCTTCTAAGAAGTCCTCTTACATTTATTCTATCTAACTACCCATTTATTATATCTAACTACCATAGTGGGTCTTATTTAATAATATGGACCTAGTCCACCTTACATTGAATGACCTCTACTATTATCACTATGGGCCCTCTGGGGCCCCCCACTACCTCTCTAGCTACCTTACATTCCATCCCCCTTATGAAAGCGTTGTCCTCAATGCTTTATGTACAACCATATACCAGGGTCCCATGGATAAGTGTGGACCATAGTGCCGAAGTAGACTAGAGATCCAAGGTCCCATTGAGAAATGGTAGCCACCATGCTGAAGTAGTCCAATTGTCATTGTAAACTAGGGTCCCATGTCCAATTGCTCATGTGAACCCCACATGGAAGATATCGACACCCAATAACCAACTAAAAATGATGCTCCCAATATTGACACCTATCATGTGGATCCAAATAAGAAGATCCATTCACATAGTAGAAAAGGGTCGTAGCAGAATCTGGAAGGAATAATACCAATATAGAATATGCAGGATGGACAGTGGTAATAATCATTGGCTCTTGATTTGTCACATTCATGCTCTCTACAGAAGGTGGATTAAAGTCATCAAATAAAATATGAAAGTGGTTGTCATCCCATAAATGAAAACTATCCATATACCAATCATCACAATCGGACTCAAAATCATACCAAGCATATATTTCTTGATTATATTCATCTCTGATGTCCGCCATAAGAAATCTCTCCTGCATGTTATCCAGTGAATCTTGAATACTACGAAAACTATCATTGAGGCCATCTGCAAGGTCATGTAATCTAGCATCCAATGTGTCATACAATTGGGATTTGAATGCTTCAGTAATTTGTAGAATTTCTTTGATGGTTTGAGAGAAAATAGCCATCTGATCACCCTATGAACTCTTCGGTCCCGTAGCCATCATGAAAAAACCCAAAAAATAGAACAATAAGTTACGGAAGAAAATCGTGGCTTTTCTGGAAAAACCCTAAAAAACTGTTGAATTTAAAATGCTCATAACTTCACTTCCCAGACTTCGTTCGGCTTATTTTTTTTTTTTTTAATTGAATGAAATTGTGAGAGGAAGTCAGATCTGTAATTTGTTTGGAAAAATTTGGCCTCCAGCTCCTACAGAAATAAAATAAAAAAAATCACGTCGTCGTCAGCGGAAAAAACCCTGAAAATTTGCAAATTTTAAAACTTCAATATCTTGACTTCCCGGACTCCATTTCAGATGATTTTTTTTTAAAAATTGGGTGTTTTCTAAGAGGAACTCAAATATACAACCTGTTTCTGCAAATTTTGTACAGAAATATACCAAAAAATTATGGAATGTCGCGGCCCTTTTTTTTCTTCTTTGAAGAAAAAAAATCTGCAAAAATAAAAATATTTGCCCACAATGTCTACCAAAGAAAGTGCTTTGATACCACTTGTTAAGAACCAAAGACTGAATACAAAAGAAAAAAAACAGTTATACAAGAAAAATATGAAAAATCTCATTTATTACTATCAAACCCTTGAGGTAGGGCAACACCATACAATGGATCCTATTATGGAAGGGATCCTCTCCTGTTCACTTGCCTCTTCGAGGGGGAATCCTCCTATTGAGGTATCACTCCAAATACAATAATTAAATTCATGTTCCCTTACATTGCTTGAACCCATTTATATAGAGCTACCATCACCTAAGAACATTCTAAAGGATGAATCTTCTAGAAATAGAACCTTCTAAGAAGTCATGTTACATTTATTATATCTAACTACCTATTTATTATATCTAACTACCATAGTGAGCCTTATTTAATAATATAGTGGACCTAGTCCACCTTACATTGAATTACCTCCACTATTATCACTATGGGCCCTCTGCACCCCCCCCCCCCCCACTACCTCTCTAGCTACCTTACAAATTACTTTATTGCGAAAAAAATTGACTGAAAAAAAACAAACTAACTAACTAACTATGTAAATACATTATCTACCTACCCTAACTTACCTGAAAGAAAGGGAAACCTTAGGTATAGGCAGATTTACAATGGAGTCATTCAAGCATTGATCTGATTTTTGGAATGAACTCCAAAATCCTGAGATATGTTGGGACTTGTACCAATGAATCAGGGGCACTCTCAATATGTACTGGAGAAAAATTATACCAAGTATGGTGAAGATTTGATTGTGTTGTTTGGCCAACAACGCTATGGAACCATAATTCAATGAAATCAATTCTTGGTTGCTCAAGAATACTATTGTCTTTGATTGGATGAGGAGTTTTCAACATAAGAATACATTCATCCTTTTCCTTATTTACTTTCACTTCCAAGGTTCTTGATTCATCAAAAATATCTTGAAAAGACTCTTCTTTCTTGTAAAGGTGATCTTGCTCATCATTCTTCTCAAGATTCATTTCTTCCATCAATTCTTCTTGCTGCAAGTTCTTTGGTGACGTTTCATCATCTATTACAAGGTTGAAATCTTCTTGTGTATTTGGTGGAGGCTCCTCAATTTCATTTTCAAATTTGTTGCTTGAAATATCCTCATATCGAGTATATAGGAGACTGAAATTTTCTTCTTGTAATTTGGAATTTTCATCTTCCTCTTCAACAGCATGACTTGTCTTAGAAATTTCATCCACTCTTTTATTAGATTCTTCTTTAAAATTGGTGACTTCATTATCTTTCTTCCATATGGGAGAGGATGGGTGGGTAGAAAAATCATCAACAAAAACATATGAATGCACTTTTGGGATGAACTTTTCTGCATATGAATCTTCTAACACATCCTAGATGGTAATCCAGTTAGGCATTAATGAAGTATACCATTCAATAGCATTACCTCATAGAGTTTGTAAGAATAATATACATGTAGCATTGTTTTCATTGAGGTTGAAATCATAACATGTACCTTTAAAATTAATCAAGTATTTCTCTGCATCCTCTAAATCATCCCCAAAGAATGTAGAAAAAAATTCAATAGGAATATTGGGCATTTGAAAGTCTATTTCTCGTAGATTTAATGGGGTATTATGAAATCGTCTCCTTCTTTGAGTATTTCTCCCTTTTGTTGAGTCTTGTAAAGCCATTGATGGGATTGATGAAGAATATAAAGAAACATTATGACATGAATGAAACCCTTTATTTTGAATTTTTCAATGCAGTTGTCAGGGAGTTCATTCTCCCGTATCTTTGGTGCTTCTCATTTCTTTTTGAAATTACAAAAAATGTGAGCCATGATTAAAATAAGAAGCAATTTTCTTGAATCTTCTTCTCGAAACATTGAGCCATGGATATTTATGGTACCTCAAATATCTTGAAAATAAGTTGTCGCAGTTTAGGGCACTGTTTAGGGCCTATACCGTAGCTCGTAACACTACAAGACAAGGAACCCCTCTTTCCTCGGATTCCGCAGGTCACAACTCCCTTCCTTAGGCTCCCAGCTGGTATCTGATAGACGACAGGTGGGCCAGATTAATTAACGTTATCGGGAACATTAGGATGGGGGACAACACCAGTTTTCAACCTTGCAGTGAGGTAGCCAGAGGCTCGGGGTTTTCAGAGGTAGACTGGCTTGGTCTGATTCCCACTGTTGAACAACACCTGTCACCTACTGCAAGAATGGATTTCCCTGAATATTAGGGAGGGAAACTACCCTTCTACTCTGAACCAATAGGTGTTTTTGGTGGAAGTCTTGGTCTGTCTATGGGGGATATATCCTTGGGTTTTAGAGCTGCTTTTACGGATCTCCTTGAACCCTATAATTTTGAGCGACAGAACGAGGTTTCGGCTGACCTCACCACCACACAAGGGTTTTCTCCCTCTAAATTCTTGGAGGAAGTCGAAAAAATCGGGGATACGACTCCCAGGCTTGTTCGTGGCTTAGCCATCTCTTCTTATCCTCTAGACATCTCCATCGAAAACAAGAAGAACACCCCTTCTACACAAAGGGGGGATCCTTCAAACAACACCCAACACAGCTCAGAAGGACGGTCGTCTACAGCTTTCAGGTGTGCCAGGGAAAGAACTGGTGTTGAGAGACTTGTCTTTGGGGAGGACATAGCAATGGAAAAGGTTTTGGATGTTTCAGAAAGAGAAGTGGTGGGTAGGGTCAGAGGGAAAAAACTGGGCATGGCTTACCTCAAAAGTTGGGTTCACAACTAATGGCTACCAGAGATCTCCAATATGCCCCATATCAGACTACTTACCAGAGGGTGGTTTGCTTGTGTTTTATCTTCCACGGCTGATGTAGATTAGGTTCTTAAGAAGGTATGGAGCATCGCATCTACCCTGACCCTCCTCAAATGATGGACACCCACCTTTGATGTGAAGCATGAGCGGGTTGATGAGGAACCCATTTGGGTTAGACTCTCGGGCCTCTCGATGCAATACTGTAATACACATCGATTTGTGGAAATGGAAATATTTTGGGCAGTGACGTTGAGGTAGATATGTCATTTGAAGTCATTGGGATTATGAAAGTGGCTCTCATATTATTCCAGATCAATCTGCAGAAGGGTTTATATCAGGAGCTTCTCATTGAATCGGTTGTTGGGGATTTTGTTCAAACCCTGGACTATGAGGGAATCCCATTTAGGTGTCATATATGCCATGTCTATTGGCATGGTGTGGCAAACTATCCACTATCCTTCAAGGGAAAATACTGGATGACAAGAGGTTCAAGCTCCTCCACCTCTCCCCCGCAAAATAAATGGGAACCACAGCAGGGCGCAGGGGACAACAAAAGACAGGTACTGCAGAACACTGGAGATAAACGATCGGTGGGATGGGGTTCGAGCAGAGGGTGCCACCAGGGTTCGGGATAGGAAGTGATTTTGGTTTCCGGTCCTCTCTCCTCACCTTCCTCTGACATGAACACGAATTAATGGGTATGTCAATTTTGGAAGCTTCTCATACTACTTTGGAATCTTTCGCCCCACTTGATTTTTCTAAGTCTTCTTCTTTTACTTTGGGTGGAAAGTCTCTATATTGTGTCAGTCTAGCCTCCCTACACTGTCCCTTCTCCTCCTCCTCGTCATTCTTCGTACCCTTTCTGGTCACACCCTCCATAAACTTGGGGGCGTTAGGATCTTCTTTGCTGACTAGGCTCTTGACCTCTATCGAACTACCTTAGACACCAGTGGCAGACGACCCTCCCCTTACAACTGTCATCCCCTCCCCTTCCTCCTTGGAAACCTTGCTTACTACCACTCTCCCATTTACCCTCGACAATCCCTCGGCCTCATTCGACTCCTCTTCTGAAGATAACAGATTTTGTTACCACCTTAGGAGAAGATCGGTGATCAAAGAGGACCCCTTGGAGAGTGGTTCTCCCTTGACCTCGGGCAGGGGACTGGGGTCACTACCTCAGACACACTCAGTGGGTAAAGGTAGGGGTTGTAAATCACATTTATATATGCACAAGATTGGGCCAGAATTGATCTGGCTTCAGGTAGACAATCTTCGATTGAATGGGCGCTTAGAGAAAAGATACCCCAGGATGGATTTACCTCATGAAAATCCTCTCCTTCAACTATTGGGGGTTAGCGAACCCCAATAAAAAATCATCCTTACAAATATTGGTTGAACATTTCTCACCATATGTCATTATACTGTAGGAAAATCTAGGGGATAACATAGCAGTGGTTAAGAACTTGGAATCCTTACTCACAGGTTGGATGTTCACAACGGTTGATGCTCGAGGACGCTCGGGGGGGTTAGCCACTGGTTGGAAGAAAAAGAAATGTAAACTGGAGACTGTCTGGGGATTCTCCTCGGGGATTGGTCTCACTATTTTCTCCTTAGACCTGGGACGTACTAACAGTCATAAACATCTATGGCCCACACCAAGATAGGAAACTCTATTGGAACTCTCTAACTGAATGTGACTGGTTTAAATGAAAATATTTTATCCTTGGTGGTGACCTCAATTTCTCCTTAGGTGCTTCGGAGGTTTAGGGTCCTAGGGTTGCGCCAGACCCTTTAAACAATTACTTCCTAAACTTCCTGGACCAACGGGGGCTGGTAGATGTAGAACCTCAAAAACTCACCCCCACCTTTTGCAACAAATGGGTAGTCTCAGACCGAGTGGCCAAACGACTGGATAGATTCCTTCTCATAGATGATCTACTAGATTTTTCTGCTCTAGTTCTACAATGGGTAACTTTTGGGGGAGAATCAGACCATCATCCGATATTGTTCGAATTTGGGTCCTCCTCTAGAAGTCTAACAAGCCCCTTCAAATTCTTCGAGGGTTGGCTCACGAATCCAACCTTTCTAGAACTAGTAAAGGACTTATGGGTGAAAATACCAGAACATGCCCAGACCCCAGCATCTTTATATTTTTTTGAGAACCTAAAAGACCTCAAACAAGCTACTAAGAAGTGGGCCAAAGTAAAACAACAAAAGGATGATCAAAATCTGTGGGATATTGAAATGAAACTAATAGAACTACAAGATGGGACTGGCCAGGGCTATCTTAGCCAGGAAGCAAAAGACATCCTTTATGGCTTGGAAAAACATCATAGGGTCATCCTGGAAGAAAGAGAAGCATAGTGGAGGCTAAAGAGTCGAGCCCTGTGGCTAATCTGCGAAGATAAAAACACAAAATTATTTCAGGCCTTTTCCAAAGGCCGCAATATGGCCAACGCCATTTGGATCCTATGGAATCAGAGGGGGGAGGAAATAACAAAGTACAATGAATTATTCGACATGGGCATTAATCATTTTAAGACACTTTACAAAGCCCGGGAGGAGACCTCTATTGCAGAAATTATAAAAGTTGCCTAGCTCTTCCCCATATTTGTTGAAGAGGATGCAGTTGCACACTTAATGAGCCTGGTTACTAAAAAATAGTTGATAGAAGTCCTACACACTTTCCGAAAAGGGAATATTCCTAGCCTAGATGGGTGGCCAATCGAATTCTACTTGGGATGCTTTGACATTCTCGGACCTGAACTACTGCGGGTAATTGAAGAATCAAGGGTGAAGGGTCACATACACAATCCTATCAACACTACTTTCATAGATATAATACCTAAGACAGACAACCCAACCTCCTTCGAAGATTTTCAGTCTATCTCCCTTTGCAATTGTTTGTACAAGATTATCTCCAAGGTTATCAGTAGAAGGCTGAAGGTAATCCTCTCAAAACACATCTCGAGGGAACAGTCTATATTTATTGAAGGCAGGAAAATTTATGAGGCAATTGGGATAGCACAAGAATTTCTACATAGCATCAAACTAAATAATATGAGAGCAGTCGTGATAAAACTAGATCTATCCAAAGCCTTCGATAGGGTGAATTGGTTATACATCAAAATGTTGTTGATACATCTGGGCGTTGGTCTGGATTTTTTCAACTGGATAATGGCATGCTTAAACTTAGTCTCCTTTTCTATTCTACTCAATGGTTCATCCATAGACGCAGAGAAGGTAATTCAACAAGGTTTCCCCCTATGTCCCCTACTCTTTCTACATGTAGCAGAAATCTTAAGCTATTTTTTTACAAAGGCAAAGGCGGGAGGACATTTCTCTGGTATCAAAATCTCAAATGGGTTGGCCATTACCCACCTACTCTTTGTGGATGACATACTAATATTTTGTGATGGATCAAAGAGGGATGCAAACATAATAACGGAGGGGCTCATGCTCTTCAAATTAGAAATAAGTATGATCATTAATGCTCAGAAGTCAAATATAATTTTCTCTCGAATTGAGGATGAGGATATACGACATTATTTAGATCTATTCCCCTTCCAAACACAGACTCTGGAAGAAGGCCTCAAATACCTTGGTTTTCACTTAAAGCCAAACGATTATAGGAAGAATGACTGGATGTGGCTTCTGGCAAAGCTGGAAAAAAAACTAAAAGTTTGGAGCAATAAATGGTTATCAAGGGCAGGAAGGCTGGTACTAATAAATACAGTTTTGGAAGCAATCCTAGTATACTGGATCTCCCTCTCATGGATCCCAAAAGTAATATTAGAAAAAGAAAGAATAATGTCCTTCTCATATCTATGGAGGGGTAAATCTGAAAATCGAGTGTTGTCATGGGTACGCTGGGAGATAATTGCGAAACCCAAGGCCTTGGGTGGCTAGGGATTAAAAAACATTTTTCTCTTCTCAAAATCCATGGCAGCCAAATCATTTTGGCGAATAATAATGACAACAAGTCTGTGGACCAAAGTGACTCAACAAAAGTATGTGGCACCACTCTCTATTCTAGAATGGATTAGATGCCCTAGATCCAGAACTTCAAGGATCTCAGTAATGTGGAAGGCGGTTCAATGGGCCTTTGATGTGGTTGGAAACTCCCTAGCCTGGCAAGTAGGGTCTGGAAACTCACTCAGAATCGGACGATACCCTTGGACAGAATGTTTGCGGGAACACCTTCTCCCAGATGACCTCTACACAACATTAGACAGGGAGGGATATTTCCATCTTTCCCAAATAACCGACCCCCTCCATACAACATTGTGGCATCAAGGATGGAAATCGGGGATAATTTTGGAACTCAATGAACCTCAAACTATAATTTGGAACCATTATATCCTTTCCCTAAGGAAGGAAAACATACGCTTATCGGAAGGAGAGGATGAACTCATTTGGGATGGTGACCTAGGTGGCACATATACTCCCAAAGCAAGCTATGTTCAACTCAGCATAGCACCAACACAATAAGAAGAGAAATGGTGGTGGAAGAGACTATGGAAGTTAAAAATCCCAGCCAAAGGTAAACTCTTGGTATGGTGTATTTTAGAAAATAAAGTTCCCACCTGGGATACCCTATAGAAGAAACAATTCCACGCGTCGAGTCGGTGCTCTCTTTGACGATTGCAGGAAGAAATGATAGAGACTTATTTATGCACTACCCCTTCTCCATATCAGTCTCGATGGAAGCCTCTACCTTAAATCACGATGTTGGAAATTGGCAAGGAGCCACCTTCGAAGCATATTTAAAGGATTGGATAAAACCGACAACCCCAAAATACTTAAAAACCTTGCCAATACTAGCAGCCTGGGGAATCTGGATTTCCCAAAACAACACAATCTTTTGGGACGTCCCACATTCTGCACTAAGGGTAGCCACAAGTTCCTTAAGCATTTTAGATCATCTAAATTTTGGACAATCCACGGGACAGGTCACGAGTCGAGCTCCCCGGGAGGAACAGATTGATAAAGGGAGACCATGGGCCTATTTTGATGGCGCGGCCTCGGTTGACCAACTTCACTGTGGGGGGGAGGTTTCTTATTTCTAACAGAATGACATTTTTTCTGCCTCGGAGTCGGGCTGAGGCCCGATACAAATAACTATGCTAAGATATAAGCCTTAAAACTACTACTCCTTTTTGCAGCAGAAAAGGGTGTATCCATGCTTCAAGACTTTAGGGACTCTTTGACCATAATCAAATGGGAAACTCAAGAAAAATTTTGTCACATAACTAGACTCAGACCTTACATGACAGAAGTACTGAGGACCATTTCTACTTTTGACACTTTCTCTCTCTCTCACATTTACAGGGAAAGGAACTCCATGGCTGATCGGTTATCCAAAGAAGCATCGCATCTAGATTTTGGAAGCTGGCATATCACTGAACATACGAAGGACGGCAGTTTTGATTATCATAGGCCTTTATAGGAAGAACAAGCATAAATATTCACAACTCATAGCTACTTTTGGACACTTTAATCTGGAACACAATGTGTATAATTGAAAATTTTATTTTTTGAAACTCTCACTATATTTGTATCTGGACAGCTTAGGGGTGGCTGCCCACACAAAGTTCGGTTTTGTTTTTAATGAAGAAACACAAAAATGTAAGAGACACTATATAGACAATATATATCTTGGCTATCCTTATAGCAAGTATATATCTGCGAATGTAATTTTATACTCTTTTTAATAAAATTACGACTTTCTTCCTTGGAAAAAAAAAGTATATAAACGCATCCATATATTCTTCATGAGAAATAGGAGAGAATGATTTGATCATCTCAAATAATTTTAATAGAGTACTTCAGTTAGTAATAGAAGATAAATCGATATGTCAACCTCAAAAATATCATACTTAACACTCAAAGTTACAAGATACAATTAAGATCAACCCCGAAGAAATTCTTTGTGGAGTTTATTCGTGAGAAATGTTCTTCATTACCAAAAATTTGACAGCAATGAATGTGGCTGAAAATAATCCATGATCATACAAGAAAATTTTGCAGAATAATACGAGAAGAACACTCAACAACTCATCCTTGTACCCAACTCTAAGATTCAAGCATAAAGTTATGACAAGTCATGTAGAAGAATAGAAAGAATGGAGAAGATGGAGATTTCTTTCTTTTGATAAGAAGTTAGATTGTGTATACATGGTTGTACCTTCTTAGTCCTCTGATCTTGTTCCCTACCCCTCTGACAATACTGATTATTGGAACCTTTGATGAAGCCTTTATTCTCTTTTCAAGAAGAGATTTTCTAACTACTTTAGTAGTTAGGGTTTTCTTCCTCTCTTGAAATTCACGTACAAGTTTCTTCTTGGAACATTCCCTTTAATTAATGCATAATTAATTCCTCATTAATGAACTCATATCATTAATATAATTATATTGAAAATGGGTCCCTCTCCTTTTTTAATAAAAGTTTTAATTAACTTTTTTTTATTTAATTTAATTAATTTCCCTTTAAACGAGGATGATTGTGTTTTAATTTTATGGGAATCATAATAAAAAATTTAGACATGTAAATCATTTCATATATTATATTTATCATCTTATATTTCCAACAATATAAAATTT
Source organism: Picea engelmannii (assembly GCA_009831015.1). NCBI lineage: Eukaryota > Viridiplantae > Streptophyta > Pinopsida > Pinales > Pinaceae > Picea > Picea engelmannii. Next base: position 344,418 of record ML779904.1, on the reverse strand, counting down.
TCCCAAATCAGTCGCCCGGATTTCAAGATATGAGCTCGTCAAGTTGAGTTGTCACGAAGGCCCATTAAAAATGCAGTTGAGTGATATTTTAATTTATGAGAAAAATGTATCAAATTTCATCACTTGAAACCTATACCACCATATTATATGTAGAAATAAATTTTCAGAGGTATAAATTTTGTGTGATTCTGACATCCGGAGATCAATTTATGGCCTCCGCAAGATCAACGCACAGCCACCGTCAATCAAAATTGATGGGCAAATGTGGGCCCTTGGATGAATTTCGTGATTCCCTTCATAAAAATAGACTTTTTGGTTTGAAAGTATATCCCACATGAATTGTGATATTATATTCTTCATGATATATAATACTAAGTGTTTGATACACTTAATAAGAAACACGAGAAGAAAAGAAATTATGGAGCTTGGAGGATTTGGCCCTTGGAAAATTGTCGAATAAAATAATATTTTTTTGGAATCATGTCATCGTCCACCTCATGCCCAGTCACCATGATGAGTCATCCAATAACATCATGCCATGTGTCTCAAATTTTATGTTGCCACATGTCTCCAATGTTGAGTTTCCATGTGTCATGACCTCATTCATTGCCATGTGTCATATTCTCATTCACTGGTTTTCATGCCTTGGAATAGCTTTGAGACTTTGGAAAAGTATGGGAGATGGGACAAGAGGGTAGGAGGGAAAATTATGGGTAGCAGAAGTCGAGGGGGTGGTTTGTAGGTTGTGGGGACGAACGAGAGGGAAATTGAATATAATTTTTTTATGAACCCACTAACCTGTGGTTGTACAGATGATAAAAAATGTACTAAGTGTAGAGGAACGGTCGTTCAGACTCGCATGCAAGAGGAATGAGATACTTTGGAGCTCATCACCCACAAAAAGGATGATGGTCTAAATGTAGATCATGGAACTTGGGGTGCAAAGTGAAGGTCACAGAAAATGGAGAGTGAGGGCTCGAACCCGCGAACCCACGAAACTGAGAAAATGGCTAAGTGTTAAAACAGACTAATGAAATGAGAAAGTGGGTGGAAATGAAGGCCCTCCAACACATGAAACTGATGAGGAGATGAGTATTTAGGGGGAAAGGGGATAAATGTAGACGATGGAAGTGAGGGAGGAGAAATGTATATAGTGGGAGTGGGGGTGAGGAAGGTGAGAGGGAAGGATGAAGGAGTGTGGTAGGTGTTAGCCCCTCACCATAGATTGAAATATGGCTAAGTATGGGAGGATAAGGGATAATAGAGTGGAGAGGGTGGAGAGATAAGGAGAAAAATGGTTAAGTGTTGATATGGATAGAGGTGAAAGGTGAGAGAAATAAGTGATGAGAATACTTAGCCAAAATTCAAAAAAGGATAGAAGAACATGATAGTTAGAAAGATTCTTCAAAATTCGATCTCTGGACCAGATATTGAATAAATTAGGCATACAGAAATGAATTTATGATCTAAAAAATATGTGGCAAAGCTCAGACTGAGGGTTGTAGAATGAAATTATAAAAGTTCAAAATTTTCTTCTTTTGATATCAAGGATTTTATGAATCCAAAAGTGGGAAAATATAGATGACCAAATTTTGGTCAATGACGCTTTTATGAGAATTTCCATTCTGGTGCAATTTCCTTTCTCAGTGGATTAGAAATACTTCAAATATTTAGGCACTCCAATTATCCTAAAATATCTCCCAAGGGAGGCATGGAAAGTCATTATGTAGAAGATAAAAAACCAATTTGAAGTTTTGGGGGAAATATCTTTTAACCTGACAGGTCGATTGGTTCTGGTGAAATCAGTCTTAACTTCTTTCCCCATCTTTCAATTCTTAGCTTTATTATCTCCAATAGGTATAAAAAAGGAAATGGCTGAAATAATTCGCAAATTTCTCTGGCAAGGGGGGAAAGATAATGAGAAAAAATTCCATATGGTCAACTAGAATATAGTATGTGCACCTAAATATCATGGTGGGTTAGGAGTACGAAACCCTGAAAAGATAAATATTGCATTAGGGGAAAAAAATCTCTGGAGATTGATAACTGGTGGTAATAATTGGTGGAAGAAAGCAATTTTCCACAAATATCTTTCAATAAATCGAAGGAGATGCTTGGACATAGACCTTGATCATCAATCAGGTTCTCCTATCTAGAATTTAATAAGATCCTATCTTCCTTTATTCCGGAACCATCTTTCCTAGATCCCGGGGAATGGAAAGAAAATCAATCTTTGGGAGGACTGCTTCTCTGCCTCCAGAATCTTAAAATACATCTCATTCTTGGCTCCTATTCGGACCTGGCTAATAAATCAAGGAAAATTTACCCTTTTTGACATTTCAGAATGGCACAATAATGGATCTTGTAAGGGTTTTAACTTGGGAGAAGTCCCTCCTATTATCTCTTGAGCAACTCATTCATTCCTCCTTCTTATCAATGGGTCAACTCCTTTTCATCTTCATCAGCAGGACAGTATGGGTTGGGACACTTCTGGTTACTCAATAAAGGAAGTGTATAATCTCGTAATCAAGAAATCCCAACTTCCATAAAATTACAACATTTGGAATGAGATATGGAATATAGATGGGCTCCCAAAGGTTAATATTTTTGGATGGAAATTAGCACACAATAAGTTGCTCACAAGAAAAAATTTGCTCAAAATAGGTATTATGGGACCGTTTAGATGTGCACTATGTAAACAATACCTTGAATCATCATTGCATCTCTTTTTGGATTGTATTTTCTCCAAACAAGTGTGGCATCTGGTATACTCAAAAATAATTCATAATATTGTATGGCCTTCAATGGGTAGAGCTATGATTGGGAAATGGAGTAAATTTTATAAGGGGTCATTTTCCAACAAGTCGACCTTTCATCATGTCTGGAAGGCATCAATTAAATTTGTGTGTTGGCTACGATGGTTGGCAAGGAACAAAGCCATTTTTAAAAATAAATTGTTTCTCCCCCCTTCTATAGTTTCTCATGTGATGGGCCAATTGGGGGAATATTTCACATCATGACAAATAAAAGTTGAGAAAATTGAGCAACTAGAAAAATCAAAAGAGATTTGGATGTCTAAAATGAATGTCAAAATCTTCCTTTCCTCCAAAATAACCCAAAGATCATTCTGGAAGCTTTAGGCTTCACCTTGGGAATACAATCTCTGGCTTTCTTCTCAGCTTGTATCCATCCAGTGTTTTCATGGGGCTTCAAAAGGAAACCCAGCGGAGGCAGGTGCAGGAGGGGTGTTGTATGGCCCTAGACAAAATCGAGTCCTAGAATTTTCTTGGAACTTGGGAAAGACTTCAAACAATATGGTTGAAGCATGTATGGTTTATCAAGAGATCTTGTTAACACAGGGACATCAGTTGAACCATATAACAATAATGGGTGATTCAAAAAAAATCATCTGATATTTCATTCTGGGAACTACTCCTAAAGATCCCAAACTTAAGACAATTATTGGAAGAACAAAGCTACTCTTGACAACCACTCAAGCTCAATTCTTTCATATTCTGAGAGAGAATAATTGGGATGCAACCAGGATGGATAATATGGAAATTGGCATGGCCCCTCTATCGTTGAGCATCCAAGGGCGGGTCTCCTTTGTATCACCTCCCTAATGGAAAAGACCTTATTAAAAATTTGGGCTAGCTAGGCCCACGTCGCACAAGGGGAGACACACGGATTTAAAATGCAATGAGGGGAGTGTCATATTCAGGGTAGGAATGACAGTACCACCACCATCTTCAGGCTTGTGGTGATGTGTAGACTGCTCTTGGTGATGGTCTCGCATCGGAATTGAGCGGAGAGGTTCTCTGCTTTATGAGTACTTGTCCCCATGGGACTTTACTATGAGCAATAATTTGCTGGACAAATGAGAGGGGGGGTGAATCAGTTTTTATTGTGCTTAAACAATTATGCCCATTTTAAACTCTTTACAAACACTCAATGACGATCACAATAATGCAAGGAAGTAAGAAACAGAATATTCAACATCAATCACACACATGAAATATATAGAGATAGATATTTCCTAAGAAAACCCATAAAGGGAAAAACCTCTTCTTCTTGATATGATAAGTAATCTTTATTTTCTGTACATTATCATTCTTAGGAGCACCAACTCCCTTTGAGGCTACCACCTCTGTTTTACAAGCAACAAACTTGTTGTGAGCACCAACTCTTTGGTTTCTCTAGAACCCACTAGAATGAAGCACCAACTCCCTGGTTTCTATAAAACCCACTAGAAGGAAGCACCAACTTCCAGTTACACAGGAACCAACCTGTATAATAGAGAACAATAGTTCTCCCTTACACCACCCTGCCATGTTGGTTTTTCTAGTTGTAACCAGATGGAAGCTACAATTCCCTGTGTTCAAGCACCCACTTGAAACTCTAAGGACAACAGTCCTCCCTACCACCTCCCTACCACCCTAAAATATAAATCTTTGCTTCTCATAAATTTATCACAGTGATACAATATTTATCAATGGCTTACCAGTCTCATCATTGTTCTGCTACACTGCTCTTCTCTGCCTGCATTAGTGTCTTCTTGCTCGCATCTTCTTGAGCTTTCTGATATTTTGCTCTGTCTTTGTATGCGCACCTCAGCTTTCTCTTCCTCTCTCGGATATGTGTTTATGTTCCTTACTTCTTCTATGCTTTATGATATGTGTCTTATTTCCATTCTATGCGCTACACCTCTTTTGTGTGTTTGACCTCCTGCACACAACATGCTTCTACCTACATGAATCACTCTCAACGGAAACAACCATCTCTTCTTTTTTTTGCGTATATTTATCATGCCAAGTCCTCTGCTAGATCATCCATGCAACTCATCATCTTCTTTAGTGATTATACCGAGTCTATTTTCCATCAGTGGATTATCCTGATATTCTTTTCCTTCTCTGGAAGTGAGACACTTCGTCTTCTTTGTCATAGTTGATATTATCCTCTATGTTTTAGTTATAGACTTCGACACTTTTCCATCTGTCAATTGTCTCTATGATCATTCTTCATTCCACTCACAGTTACCTCAAGACTCTTCAATTCCTTTGGTGATCACCCTACAACTCCTCGAGTTCTCTGGTCGATACAATCACTCCATTCTGGCAGTTATATCCAGTCAATTATGGATTATTTGTATTCTTAGCCCCTTCCTTCATGTTACCACTGGCGGTGACCAAACACCTATTGAAAAGGCGCTTCCCAAACTCGGTCTTGTGAGTGATAGCTCTGTTTCTTGATATGACCTTGGGCGATGGTCTCTCATGACCAAATGATTGCGGGCACGAGCTCTCTTCATGTTAGCCCCCTGTCGCATGTGACCTTGGGCTACATCCTTATGTAGGCAAGCGATTGTGGGAACATCCAAGAGTGATTTGGGATCAACCACTTTTATCCCCACAATCCACCTCCAGTTGCCACATACCCTTTATCCAAAAATGTGGTTTCAATTATGTTCCACTCACGAAAAATTAAGACCCAAGCATGTTCTGGCCCCGCAATGCGATGGTACCATCGATCTCATGATCTTGATGGTGCTCCTTCGATCAACAGCTCCAATCTATCTTCCTTTATTTCCTTATTTAATCTTTCCATGTGCAATCCTTAGTCTCAATGATCAGGTGACATGTGGCCCTCCAAACCAATGGACGAGATCAATTTTTCCTTTTGGGCTTCAGGAGTTTCGATTCTCCAACTCCACTTCCTCCCAAATCATTTCACCCAGAGTCCACGATCCAACGACGTGTGTCCCTTTTGGATCGACGGACACAATCACTTCGGGTATTCGGGGTTCGACAACCTCAACTCTCAACTTTCTTTCATCCTTCCTTTGGTTTTTCTTGGACCTGACAATCCACTGACACATGTCCTCTTTAATCCAATGGCTATCCTCCACTTTGGGACTTCATCCTTCAGCAATATCAAACCTTTCTCCTTCGTGTTTTCCCTGAGTAGTTTTTCTCAGAGTTCACGATCCATTGACACATACCCTCCTGCACGATCAACAATCATAAGTGACTTTGGCACTTCAGAACTTTAAGCTAACCACTACTTCATTCTCCTCCAGAGTGGTCACCTGTTGATTAAGTCATAGGCGGTGGAAACCACTTGCTGTCAGTTAACACTTCCACCTACATTGTCCTTCCACTTTACTAGATCAATGGTTGAGAATGCATCTGAAGTGATCTTCAGATCGGACGATTAGTATCCACTTCAGGACTTCGTCATTCAGGACTTAGGGCATCTTCTGGTGGTAAAACTCCCAGAGTAAATCTCCAAGAGAGATGTCACTTACTTACATCACTTGATGACATGTCATGAGCCTAGTAGCTGCCACATGTCACTTGGATTTGTGATTTGCACGTACCTGAAGTGTCGAATCAACTTGACACTTGTCATTGTCTGATTATGCCACATGTTCTTACTGACGTAGTGTTGCTAACGTGGATCCTCATTCACTTCGGGACTTCGGGTATTTTGACTTTTCAAGTCGCCAATTCTTTCAAAGTGAGAATCCTCGAACAATAAACTCCTCGCAACTTTTAGACCCGAACTAAACGTTTTTCATCGATCATGTTCTCAGATCGGCGTATCAATCTTTGTGCGATGCTAATTTTCTAGATTATCTTGTCCTTCCACTTCAAACTGATCTGACGGTTGTCGTTTACTCCGACTCTCCGACTCTCTGAACTTCGGGCTTTTCAAGTCTCAAACTAAAAAATCCTCTAAGTGATTTTCTCCAAAGTTGAGGATCGTGTGCCACCTATCAGTCTTGACGATGGAAGGTCCCTACTTACTTTGGAACTTTGGGACTTTGACAAGTTCACTCTCCTACGCTCATCCAAAGGCTTAACCTTCGTGCATTTATTTCTTGATCCAACGACTATTGATCCTCAGTGCTTAGATCCAATGGATCAAATCTGTACTTCTCCTCTGCACTTCCTCTAGTCATTAGGAGCTAATCTAATGGTCATTGGGTATTCGGAATTGGTAATCCAATGGCCACTATCATTCTTCCTCTTGAGCTTTTTGATCTATATGACTTAGAAGGTTTTCTAAGTGTTCAAAGGTATCGACCTTTTCTCCTCCTGCAAGTCCTTCTCTTGGACCTCGGTTTCACTTCTGGAAAGCGCAAAGCGTTATCTCTTCTGAGCCTTTATCTCTGCATATTGTTCGCTCCTCCTCCTTAGATTATGCCTCCTTCTACTCCACCTTCTATTCTTGCCATCAATGACAAGCACACTCTTCATGTAAACATGCCAACAATCTCACCCTTTGGCATTGATGGAAACCATGACAGGCTCCGCTATTCTACTTGGACCTCCAACTATAGCATCTGGACCACTCCTTTTCTCCCCCTTTGACATCAATGTCAAAGAAAACATGCTCCCCCTGATATTTTGTAGTACTTTTCAAAGGTATTAGATATTCAACCAACACAAACTCCCCCTGACAAGATGGACTCTCATAGGTTGATAATGGGGTTTAGTAAAGATGTCTGCAATTTGTTCTGTGGTTGGAATGTAATTAACTTGAACAATCTTATTGGTGACATTCTCTCTCAAAAAATGGTATTTTATGGGGATGTGCTTGGTCTTGGAATGAAATACTATATTCTTGGACCTATTCATCTTCAGCTTCAGATGTGTCCTCTGTAGTATACTCAATATTTCTCTTCTCTCTTACCGGGACTCCTTCATCAAGCTTTTCTTGTCATAACTGAATGACTCCCCCTGTCACTCTTCGCTCTCTACTTCTGACTGCTCCCCCCCTTTGGTAAAATATTAGCTCTTTCTAATAAGGTATTTCCTCTTGTTATCTCTACCAGATGTCATGTATATCATTTTTTTACATCAGAATGTTGTTTCTACGGATGTCGTTGTCCTACTGGAACACTGCACAATTGTAGCTCGTATTTTTCAAACAACCCTTAGATCTTCTCATTGATCTTCATCTATCTCTAACCAGATGTATCTGTCTTTATCCAAGATTCTTCTTTACTGCACATTTCTCTAAAGTCATATGATAAAGTTTATACTATGCTTGTCACATAACTGAAATTATTTTTGCAACAATTAACTTCACTCATGTTCACCTGTTCAGTATTTTCTATCCACATCTGTGAGTGTCCTGGTTTCTTGGACTTTGTTTTCTGATCTTCTATTATAGCAACTTCATTTTTCTTATATGATTCCTACAATCCAAGGCTTTTATGACCATATTCATCACAAGGAAAAATAATAACCTTTACAAGCACTCTCATACCTCCTTTGATTCATCCATGAAGGTGTCTCTCTTCTAAACTTACTTTGAGGTGTATGAGTAGCTTATGGGTGTATTTCTTGTTCTGATCTTCTAAATATTGTAGTATTGATTTCATTATTTGAACATGAATAACTTGATTCATACCATCTTTCCATTTTTACAAATGAAGGACATGTGTCAGACTTGTCTTCATCCTTTACAAATGAAGGACTTGCATCAGGTTTCTTAGGAGTATTGATTTCTTCCTTGTTGTACCCAAGGTCGGATTTGTCATTTGGTGATCTCTGATTATCCAATATCTCATCCAGGATCATGGAACTATTCAAGAACTTGATTTGGGTGTTTGACTTCTCATCCTTCTTTCTAAGATTCACAACTTCTTCTTCTAGCTTATGACATGATTCTTCTTCTACTTCTTCCATGGGATAAATGCTAACAAAGCATTCTTTTATTGTATCTAAGTCTTCTTCTTTTCTTGCAGGGGAGGGTTCAATATCAAAAAATTTATTTGTCCTTATGCTTTTAATTATACACGGAGACTTGTCCTTGTCTCCAGACGTGTGCTTGGAACATCCACTATCTAAATACCAAGGGTCTTTTTGTTTTTGAGCTGAAATTACTAGACCACATTTTTCACTATCTTTCTTTTTCCATGTGCTGGCATTTCTACCTAAGGGTTTTATCCTTGGATATTCTTTGTAATTCTTCAGATGGAAATGTCCAGCCTTGTGACTGAAATTATGACAATTATAGCATTTGATCTCATTTTTCAATAGGTCAAAGTGATTGGTGTAACATTGTCTACTCATTGTCTGTTCATTATTTCTTGACCTCCTCAATTGCATGTCTCTAACTTAATTTGACAATTTGCAATCTGTGGTTGTTTGTTACTTGGTTGTCTCATTATTTGTTGTGGAAAATATTTATTCCTTGGGTATCTTGATTTGTGGCCAAAGTTAGAACAGTAGAAACAATATCCATATAAAAAATATTTGTACCTGGAAAATGGTTGTCTTCTTTGAGCAGGTTGATTTCTTCCATGCTGATGATTTCCTTGAGCAGGGGGTGTATTATTTATTTGTTCTACAGATTCAGTTCTAGCACCTTTTTCTTTACTCCTCCTTGGCGGTCAATTATCTTCCTTTGTTTCTGCAGGTTTGATGTTGTCATTGGTTGTAGATTTGACCAAATTGATGGATTCTTTGTTGCTTGGTTGAACACTACTTGATCCCTCTTCATAACCCAAACCAGTTTTCAACTTTGGATTCCTTTGTTTATTCAGAATGGTGGCTAATCCTTCTGAAGCTTTGATACTTGATAGATTCTAGTGATACAAGGCTTGAAACTTCTCCAACTCTTTTCTAGTTTTCACTACTTCTTCTTCCAAAGCTTCACATCTTGCCTTCTTCTCTGATAATTGTTGTTTCAGAATTTCCTCTATTTTCTTTGCCTCTTCTAATTCCACTTTTAGTAGGGCGACGTCTTCATCAGGCTTTTTACTGCCTTTCTCGAACTGTATCAACAATTTTTTTTTCTTTCTCTTCTTAATTCTGAGTCTGTCAATCTCTTCCAAAGCACTGATCATCTCTCTCTCCAATTCAACCACATCTTATTCACCATTAGCATCACTTCCTGTGATTTTATTATCATAATCCTCTTTGGCCATAAGCATGAATTCATTTACCTTATCTTCACAGGAAGAGTCACTATCTGTATCTTCTGAAGAGTCATCATTGTTTACACATAAACTTTTATTTTTATCAAATATTTTGGATTTTTACTTCTCTTCACCTTCAGAGTTCTGGTCCTTCTTCTTGTGTGGACACTTAGATACAAAGTGACCTATATTTCCACAGTTAAAACATTTGAATGGCAACTTGACTTGGTACTTGCATGATCCTTTCTCTAGTCTTCTCACAAATTTTTCTTCAATTTCATCAGGCTCAGAATCCTCATTCTTATATGCTTTAAATTATGCTTATCTAGTGGCATATTTATCTTCAATAATCCTCATTTCATAAGCAGCTGGAGTTCCTAGGAGTTGATCAATAGACAAAATCTTAATATCATTCAATTCTTCTATTGCAGAAACATTTGGATTGAATCTATCAGGCAAAGATCTTAAGATCTTCTGAACTAATTATACATCTTCAATCTTCTTACCAAGACCTTTCATGGCATTCACAAGATCCTAAACTCTTAAGAAAAATTTATTAACTATCTCATCCTCATTCATCTGTAGTTGTTCAAACTATAATCTATAGGTTTGAAGCTTGGCATCCTTTACCTTCTCATTGCCTTCATAACTGCTAATGAGTTTGTCCCACATTGCTTTGGCATATTCTAAGTGAATAACTTTTACAAATTCTTCTTCTTCAAGCCCACTCAGAATAGCATTCATAGCCTTAGCGTTGAAGTTGAGTTATAGCTTGTCATCCTTATTAGCTAGTACAACTGGATTTACATAACCAGTCTCTACCACATCCCAGACATTTGCACCTAAATCCATTATGTAGGTTCTCATCCTAACCTTCCAGAAGCCAATGTTTGTTCCATTGAATAGGGGTGCATTATTGATTGAAGTTCCTTCATGACTTTCCATGCTTAAGCTTATTGATCTACCTTTAAATAAAAGGAACCCTCTCTGATACCAATTGTTGGACAACTGAGAGGGGGGGTGAATTAGTTGTTACCGTGCTTAAACAATTATGCCCATTTTAAACTCTTTACAGAACACTCAATGACTATCACAATAATGCATGGAAGTAAGCAATAGAATATTCAACATCAATCACACACATGAAATATATAGAGACAGATATTTCCTAAGGAAACCCAAAAAGGGAAAAACCTCTTCTTCTTGATATGATAAGTAATCTTTATTTTTTGTACATTATCATTCTTAGGAGCACCAACTCCCTTTGAGGCTACCACCTCTATTTTACAAGAAGCAACTTGTTGAGAGAACCAACTCTCTAGTTTCTCTAGCCCCCACTAGAAGAAAGCACCAACTCCCTAGTTTCTCTAGCACCCACTAGAAGGAAGCACCAACTCCCTGAGTGTTCCAGCACCAACTTCCAGTTACACAGAAACCAACTTGTATAACAGAGAACAATAGTTCTCCCTTGCACCACCTTGCCACCCTAGTTTTTATGGCTGCAACCAGATGGAAGCTACAACTCCCGGTGTTCAAGCACCCACTTAAAACTCTGAGGACAACAATCCTCCCTAGCACCTCCTGACCACCATGAAATATAAATATTTGCTTCTCATAAATTTATCACAGTGATACAATATTTGTCAATGGCTTACCAGTCCCATCATTGTTCTGCTACATTATTTTGCTATGCCTGCATTAGTGTCTTCTTGCTCACATCTTCTTGAGCTTTCTGATATTCTGTTATGTCTCTATATGTGCACCTCGGCTTTATCTTCCTCTCTTAGATATGCATTTTTGTTCCTTGATTCTTCTGAGATTTATGCTCTGTGTTTTATTTCCATTCTATGAGCTATGCCTCTTTTGTGTGTTTCATCTCCTACACACATCATGCTTCTACCCGCATGAATCACTCTCAACAATAGCAACCATCTCTTCTATGTTTTGTGTATATTTATCATGCCAAGTCCTCTGCCAAATCATCCATGCAACCCATTGTCTTCTTTGGCAGTTATACTGAGTTTGTTCGTCATCAGTGGCTTATCCTGAGATTCTTTGCCTTCTCTTGCAGTGCGACACTTCGTCTTCTTTGTCACAGTTGAGCTTATCCTCTACGTTGCAGTTACAAACTTTGACACTTTTCCATCTTTCAATTGTCTCTATGATCAATCTTCATTTCACTGGCAGTTACCTTGAGACTCTTCAATTCCTCTGGTGATCACCTTGCAACTCCTTGAGTTCTTTGGCCGATATAATCACTTCATTCTGGAAGTTACAGCCAGTCAATTATGGATTCTTTGGCTTCTAATCCCCTTCCTTCATGTTACCACCAGTGGTGACCAAACGCCTATTTAAAAGGCGCTTCCTGAACTCGGTCTTGTGAGCGCTAGCACCATTTCTTGATATGACCTTGGGCAATGGTCTCTCATGACAAAATGATTGCAGGCGCAAGCTCTCTTCACATTAGACCCTTGTCGCATGTGACCTCGGGCTACGTCCTTACGTAGGTGAACGATTGCGGGCACATCCAAGATTGGTTTGGGATCAACCAATTTTCTCCCCACAATCCACCTCCAGCTGCCACATACCCTTTCTCCAAAACTGTGGTTTCAATTGCGGCCCTCTCACAAAAAATTAAGACCCGAGCATGTTCTGGCCCCGCAATGTGATGGGACCATCGATCTCACGATATTGACAGTGCTCCTTCGATCAACAGCTCTTATCTATCTTCCTTTCCTGCCTTCTTTCCTCTGTCCACGCATGATCCTTAGTATCAATGATTAGTGACATGTGGACCTCCAACCAACGGACGAGATCGATTTCTTCTTTCGGGCTTCGGGAGTTTCAATTCTCAAACTCTGCTTGCTCACAGATCATTTCACCCAGAGTCCATGATCCAACGATGCATGTCCCTTTTGGATCGATGGTCACAATCCCTTCGTGTATTTGGGGTTCAACAATCTCAACTCTCAACTTTCTTTCATCCTTCCTTTTCTTTTTCCTAGAGATGACAATCCACTTATGCATGTCCTCTTTAATCCAATGGCTATCCTCCGCTCTGGGACTTCGACCTTCGACAATCTCAAACCTTTCTCCTTCGCATTTTCCCTGAGTATTTTCGCCCAGAGTTCACGATTTGTTGACACGTACCCTCCTGCACGATCAACGATCATAAGTGACTTAGGCACTTCGTAACTTTAAACTGATCGTTTCTTCATTCTCCTCTGAAGTGGTCACCTGCTAAATAAGTCATAGGCAGTGGAAACCACTTGTTGTCGGTTAACACTTCCACTTACACTATCCTTCCACTTTACTAAATCAAAGGTTGAAAATGCATCCGAAGTGATATTCAGATCGGACGACTTGTATCCACTTCGGGACTTTGTCATTTGGGACTTAGGGCATCTGCTGGTGGTAAAAATATCAGAGTAAATCTCCCGAACTGGCATCACTTGATGACATGTGATGAGCCTAGTAGCTGCCATGTGTCACTCGGATTTGTGATTTGCACGTACCTGAAGTGCCAAATCAACTTGACACTTGTCATTATCTGATTGTGCCACGTGTCCTTGTTGACATAGTCTTGCTGACGTGGATCCTCATTCACTTTGGGACTTCGAGTATTTCGACTTTTCAAGTCGCCAATTCTTCCGAAGTGAGAATCCATGAACAATAACCTCCTCGCAACTTTTGGACCCAAACTAAACGTTGTTCGTCGATCATGTTCTCAAACTAATCTGACAGCTATTGTTTACTCCGTCTCTCTGGACTTCGGTTTTTTCAAGTCTCAAACTGAAAAATCCTCGAAGTGATTTTCTCCGGAGTTGAGGATCGTGTGCCACCTGTCAGTCTTGACAATGGACAGTATGTGCTTACTTTGGGACTTCTGGACTTTGACAAGTCCGCTCTCCTACGCTCTTCCAAAGACTTAACTTTCGTGCATTTATTTATGGATCCAACAAATGTTGATCCTCGGTGCTCAGATCTGATGGATCAGATCTATACTTCTCCTTTGTGCTTCCTCTGGTCATTGAGCATTGTTCTAACGATCATCTGGTATTTGGGATTGGTGATCCAACGGCCATTATCATTCTTCCTCCTGATATTTCTTATATCTCTGACTTAGAAGGTTTTCTAAGTGTTCAAAGGTCTCAACCTTTTCTCCTCCTGCGAGTCCTTCTCTTGGACCTCAGCTTCCCTTCTAGAAAGCGCAAAGCATTATCTCTTCTGAGCTTTGATCTCTGCATATTGTTCACTCCTCCTCCTTATATTACGCTTCCTTCTGCTCTGCCTTTTTTTCTTTCCATCAATGACAAGCACACTCTTCCTATAAACATGCCAACATTCTTATCATTCCCAACCCATCTCCAGCAATGATGGATTCGATGATGGGAGAAAAGGTTGTAATCATGAATGGGAATGAGGTGAATTAGATAGTACAGGCCACGACAGCTTCGTTAGGAATTTTGGTGCGTGGGAAGATCTTCAGAAGCCCAAATTAATGCATCCTTTCTTCTCAAGGTTCTATTAAGGATAGGAGAATTCCACTACGGGTTAATATTAAGGAGAGCGAAGTGGAAAATCTATTAATTGTTCAGGAATTCTAGCGTTTGAATTATCGTCGAGGAATTTCTGAAATCCATTGGTGGAGTGAAGAATCGGGTACCCGGTAGTTAGGCAGAGGACCTCATTTTTATCTTCTGATTTCTCTGTGGTTGGAGGTTGGCTCTGAGTGGAGAAACTTGGCTGAAGTGCAAGGTATCAATATGAAGATAGTAGATGTTACTCTATCAATTGGTGTGGAATCCCTGAACTTAGTTTGTCTTTGGAGAGTTCCTAATATTATGTGGTGGCTTGCGGTGTGTTGAGGAAAAGGTATGAAGAACCTTACTCAATCATTTCAGATCCTATTAGGCTAAGGCAAGATAGTTGGGAATGTTACCCAAAGTTTATAGACTTTAATTCAAAACAATCTCTTAATCCACGGGTAATATGTACTAGGGACTAAGGTTGATTTTATATGTTATATGTAACTGTAAAAAAGAAAAGAAGCAGAGATATACATAAGTGTGTAATAAGAAACAAGAATAAAAGTAAAATCCGAACAATATCATTAAGATACACATGTGAGACTGAAATCAGAAATCTGATTTTTATATTAACTTCATTCTGAGATACAAAGCAGAACTCTCTTTACAAACCCATGCGAGGGTGGGACCAAATTCAAATTTAGAAGTCTTTGATGGACACCATACAAAAATACTTTGACAACAAAAGAAAACTGAAGCTAAAGATCTAGATCAACTTGCCATAAAAATGTTGTCACTTG
The DNA here is from genome assembly GCA_009831015.1 of Picea engelmannii. Taxonomy (NCBI): domain Eukaryota; kingdom Viridiplantae; phylum Streptophyta; class Pinopsida; order Pinales; family Pinaceae; genus Picea; species Picea engelmannii. The sequence continues at coordinate 329,158 of ML779904.1, read as the reverse complement.
ACTCTTTAAAACATTCTTTATCAGTCATGAAATCTAATCCATAAACAAACAAGAACACATTGACTGCCAAAGATAAATTATACACCTTTAGAAATAAGTTGTTGAAAGATATGATCCAGTTTTGAATCATGTTGCCTTCAATAAGACCCTATTGTCATCAAGATGGTTTATCTTTCTAGTAAACTCAAACTGAATGAAGAAAAGAATTATATCACAAGTATAGAGCATACCTTATATTAGAAGTTCCACTCTGTTCTCTCCCCTTGTCTCTTATTTTGATTGAGATTTTCTTCATTCTCAATAAGTTATAGTAGTTCAATTACCTTTATTTTGTTAAGCTTAATTAGCTTAACTAATTAGTTTAGACAAATAAATAATAATATATAAATAAGGGTCTATTTAAATAATAACTAAATAGGTGGGACCCCTTGTCACTCCAATTTTCATTTCTTTAATAATCATCAAAACATGAAGTATAATACCCCAAATATTTAATTCAAACATCTACCTTGTAACTCCCATCCTCATATTAATAGTCAAATATTTTAATATCAACAAAATAGAACATAACTATATCCAAAAATTGCATTATATCCATGATGTACAAAACTCTATCTAAATATGTATTTGTTGTTCAAAATACTATCATATCAAATAAAAAGACTATCCTCAAAAGAAAATATCATTAAGAGGATTAAAAACCATATTTGTTGTCAGAGGCATTTTGCCTCTTTTCATTGTTTATTTCCCTTGATCCCTTTTATGATTTATCATGTGACTATTTAACATTGTGGGTGGATTGCACTGATGACATGGGAACAATCATATTTGAGGTGGATATGAGAGTATAGTGATTCAGAGGAGTCTTTAGAAGACTTGGAGGGATTAGCCACCTCTTTTCCTTTATCTAATTTTGGCTCAGGGTGGCATATTTTAATCTTTTGCTTGCATGAGAGGACTGTACTGGCGAGACAACACGATCATCTTGGGAATTTGGGTTGATTGGAGGTGTAGGAGGGGGTAATGGAAATGACATAGTAGGCCAACTATGGTGATGAGCTACAGTTTGATGAACAATTTCATACCAACCATCATTGGCAAGTGGTTCTGGCTGCATAGACACATGAGGGGGGACATGGATACTAGAGAAACTTTGATGTGGCTGGAAAGGAGGCCTCTCAAGTATAGGTTTCATAACTCCTTGACCAACTATATTAAAAAACCCAGCTTGGAAAAGTTGATTTAATTCTTGCAGATCAAAGTCAAAATGTATCGAAAATATTGTCCTTATATGGCCTCTTTGCCAAGTATTTCCTCTACCTCTATTTGCACCTCTGCCATTGTTTCCTCTGCTAAAGAAACTCATCCTGAAGAAATATTCCAATCATGTTATGAAAAACTATTAATAATCCAAGCAGCAATACTCTACCTAAATAAAATCAAGAGGTTGTCTCTATCATTCACAATAGAAGCGCATGCAATCCATCCATCCATCATACTTTTAAATTCAATAATAAATTGGCATTTGAACAGGGAGTGATAGGGATATTGGGAAGATGGGGGGCTTTATAATGAGAAAAAAATGGTAGCATGGATGGGAACCAACCAATGAATATTTTTCAAGCAAATGCAGAGGTAACTTCCTTATAAAAACAATGTCTCCATATCCAAACTTCCAACACCAGTCATCATCTAGTCCCTTTCTTTTCCTTTTAATCCTTTCTCTCTCTTTTTTTAAATGAAATTCATAATAACAGAACATGGAATAAATTAAATGTATTTGGGAAGGTGGTGGGCATATAATGAGTGGAAAGTGAGATAATGAACGGGAATGAGGAGATTATTATTCTATTACATGAAACAACATTTATTGACTTTAAAATCAACATTGTCTTCATTTTCCAAAACCTTTCTCTGTTAACAATTCAAATCCAAGACACGACAATTTTTATAGCGTTCAATATAAAATCCAAGGAAAAGTTCAGGATTTTCAAACTTTACAATTTTAATTTCCCTTTTTTTCTTTTTCCATAGATATCCATTTAAACTTAGCAGAACATTTTATAGGAGACTATTTACAATGTCAATTGAAAACCATTATAACCAAATTTCCTCAGGCTAGCATGGTACGCTAAGAAAACAATCATAAATCCATCGAACCTTCATCATATAAATCTTATATCACAAACTCAATAATTTTTGCATAAACTGATTGGGTTCAAAACCCCATTGCGAAGCTGGTTGTTATCATTTTTATTTTTTGAAACCATATACCTTCAAAATTGACATTATCCTCATAGATAAATAACAAATGAGCCAAGACTTCACAAACATAACCAATATTTTCCATTGTAGGGTCAACACCATAACAAGTATCAAAAATCAAGTTCGAGTCTACTAACAATCCATATGTTGGATAGAAAAGTGGGGTCCGAGCAAACATAAGAGAGAAGTATTAGTAAGGGGTTTGCAAAGAAAAACAAAATCATTTATTTCCACAACGAAACTTTCCATGGTCCTCCCAAGGTGGCCATAAGGAAAACACGCAGGTCTCCAATATATTTTCAAACAGTGGAATGGAAATACGAAGGGCCAAAAATATTCAAGGATTGGGTAGAAGGCATGGCATTATGCAATAATCACAGAAAACCAACTGTCTTTTTATTTCACATAGAAAACCATTCAAAATTTAATCACAAGAAATGAGTAAAATTGAATGTATTCGCCATAATAATTTGCCAAAAGTCATACCATAATAACCAACATTCATTATGGGTGCAACACAACCACATACTTCAAACAGAATGGAATGTCAAACGAATTTCCAAACTTGAAACACTTAAATGCCAAGAGGAAGAAACCCAATGTAATTTGCACAGCCAGAAAATCCGCATACACCCACTGTAATATTCGAAAAGAAAACACCCTTTGCATGCAAACTCTAAGAGCCAACACAATGATTTTATTCAGAGCTAAGTTACACTTCATGAATGGAGGGATAAGAGTCAACATACATGTGAGGAAGATGCCAGAAAGCTAAGAGCACCACTATTCTTCCAAAGGCCGAGAAAAATGGGGGAAATACTAACTGGAGAAACCAAAATAGCGCAATCAAAATGAAGGTGGTGACTTTGAGGTGGGGTAAGAAGAATGTGTATTAAATGCACATTGTTACCCCTCTTTTCTCGTTAATTTCCATCAACCATAGCCAAGTATGGAGTGCACCCAAAACTTCCAAATATTTCCATAAAACACGTAGTTAACCATGTGTGCCACCAAACATATAATTTTCATTTGTCAAATCGAATTGACCTCCTACAACCATTATTTAGCATCAAAACAACATGTTCCACATTCCTTGCTACTGAAGAACTATAATTGCACAAAACATACAAAATTTCCGTAACATATACAAGTATACCATAAGTTCAATACACCATAACTATATGCCAAAATATATGTGTAGAAGGAATAAATTGAGATGCTTATTAAAACAAAAATTGTCCCCCTCTTTTTCCTTTTCAAATCAAATTGCAAGAACACTCATCATCCATCCATTGCACATGGAAACCGACTTGAATTTTTGTGTTTATTCTCAAACTGTAGAATCATTTTTGCAAGGTAGTCTTGAGCGCAAATCAAAGAAGTGTCTTTCATAATTATTTAAATAAGGGGGTCCCACCTATTTATCATATTATTAAATATATATAAGTAATAAGGCATTGCAACCCATTTTCATGCAGGGATTCCATGTTGCACTTTTGGGCATCGACAAACTGGAGACTCCACAGGGAAATTTGTTCTCAAGATATTTAGAACTCAAAATGTTTGGTTTCACGGACCAATAGAAGTAGGTGATCAAAAACTTATGAAAAGAATAGTTATGAAACAGGGGGGGGAAATGATGGTTTAAGGGAAATGGTGAGATGGGACTTCGGGTAATTACTTATGGAAAGTGAGATGTATGGGTGGAGTTGGTCCTGTATGCATAACAATCGAAAAAGATTCATAACCGATAATGTTTTTTTGTATTTTAAGGAGAATGCTTCTTATATACTCTTGATTCTCAGGATGGATGGAAGAAAGGGATAGCAGAAACAAGGAAGAAAACAAAACCAACTATACTACAATAGTATTGAAATAAAAAAATTATTCCAACGGTGTCCCAAACGAAGACATTGTGATAGATACAATAATACTTACAGAATGACATTGTTATGGAAAAATGGATCCATACTTTATTTCTAATGATCATGCGAAACAAACAACGAAAATTAAAACTCGACAAACCTAAGTAGAAAAAAAAAAACAGTAAAACAAAGGAATATATACAGCAGTCATGTTTACACAAAGCATTAGTGATCAAGTTGGCTCCACATAATGTTTCAAGTGGGAACCATTAGTATTGTAAGAAAACAATCGTTCCTCGAAGTCATTTAGAAGGTATGATCTTGTGCCAAGGATAAAAGCAATTTTGAAAGGACCTAGACATAATTTTTGGAATTTAGAATGTCTCCCTCTTTCATCATGGGCTGAGTCCCATAGTAGGACTTTGTCATCAATATTGAATTCGACAGCGTTTGCTCATTTGTTAAAATACTTTTTCAATGTTTGTGTCCTTGTTTTTTGGTTGTCCAAGGCAAAGTTTATTTATTCTTCCAGGGCTAACAATGAATTTATCCTTTGGGGAACATTAGAAGAATTTAATTCTTCAGTCTGTAACATCAACCGTAAGGAGGTGAGCTCTAACTCAGTGGTAGAATATCCTCTTGGCCATATATGAGCTGAAAGGGAGTAAAGACCGTACTTGCTTTGGTGGTTGTGTGGTCTTCCTAGAGGGCATAAGTGAGAAGTGTGTGCCACTAGAGAGGTTTTTCGTCTATGATTCTCTTCATGATCCTAACTAATTTTTTGTTGGTGGACTATGCTTTCCCATTTCCCTGAGGGTAATAAGAAGATGAAGTGAAATGTTTGACACCTAAGTTATCCAGAAATTGTGTTAATTTTGCATAAATGAAGGTTGGGCCATTGTCCGTAATGATCTCTAATGGGATGCCAAATATGGAAAAGATATTATATTCTAGAAAAGAAACTACCTTCTCATCATGTGTGTGTCTAAGAGGAACATCCTCGGTCCACTTAGTAAAGTAATTAATGGTTGTTAAAATAAAGATATTCCCTGCAGAATATGGAGGGTTGATAGGACCAATAAAGTGTAGACCCCACTTAGAAAAATGGAAATATGGGAGGACATGTCGTAAAGGCATGGCAGAAAGACGTTCTTTCCTAGTGATTTTTTTGCGTTTATCACAAGATATTGCAAATTCATATGAATCATGGAATATCGAGGGCCAGTAATAACCATTTATTATAATCTTAAAAGAATTAGCCTTAGAAGAAAAATGACCAACGATGTGAATGACAGAAGTTGATGATCCATGGATCTCACGTAATAATTTATGTTTTTCCTCATCATTTACACATCGAAGTAATAAACAATCAGCAGACTTCCTAAATAAAAAGTCTCCTAAAATGATATACTTGGAAGCTTCAAGGCGGAGTCTCCTTCTCTAGTGAGGATCCAGCCCATATGGACACTTTTGATACTGCAAATAATAAACCAGATTTTTATACCAAAGATATTTAGATAGAGAGAGATTTTGATTTTCAATATAAAATAGCGTTGAAAGAGGATTATCTTGGTTGTCAATTTCTTCACTTGGTTTAGGGTGTTGAGCTAAGTGAAGGGATAAGTCTCGTCCCTTGATTGTCTTCAAAGTCATGATCTTCAAATCATGATCCTCAATTGTGGCAAGCCAATATGCAAGTTTTCCTGAAATATAAGTTTGTGAAAACAAAAACTTGACAGCAGGAAAAGGGACTTTTACCTACATATGTTTGCCAAAAATAAAATGGCGAAATTTTTCTATATCCTTAACAAGAGAAAAAATCATGTTTCTCAATATAACAGTGTTTGATCTTGTTGTCTAATAGAATTTGACTCATGTAAGGTACAGGTTTTTCATTTTTTTGGTCATCACATTGTAAGAGGATAGCAGAAATTGCTTCCTCGGTGGAATTGGAATATATGATAAAGTCTTTCTCAAAATTTGGTTTCGCCAGAACCGGTGTAGAACTGATTGATTTCTTAATCCTAAGGAAGGCATTCTCGACCTCATATGTCCAAGAAAAAGAATGATCTTGCTTCAAAATATTATGGATTGGTATAACTATGACAGCAAAATCATGAACAAATTTACAGACAAAATTAATAATGCCCATGAAAGCTTGAACTTTTTCCTTCGAGGTGGGGGCAGAAAGGTTTAGAATGGCAGTAATCATCTCTTGATATATACTTATCCCTGAATTAGAAACAATGCATTCGAGGAGCTTACCCTTCGTGACACCAAAAATAGATTTGGAAGGATTTAAGGAAATGCCAATTTTTTTGCAGTGCATGAGAACTTTTCTAAGATGACCAAAATGATCCAACCAGATTTTAGAATAAACAGTTAAATTATCAAGATAAACTTGGATAATCTTACTGATTAGATCGTCAAAATCTATTTGCGTTTCTCTTTGAAATGTGGAACCTGCATTAGATAATCGAAAAGGCATGTGTTCATAAGAAAATGTGCCCCAACGTGTGGTAAATGTGGTTTTATATCTATTATTCCTTTTTACCTTGATTTTATTATACCCATAAAAATCGTCAAATAAGGACATCATTTGAGACCTTGCAACCTATTGTAAAATCATTTCCATATTAGGAAGCGGAAAATGGTCTTTGACACTTGCTCTATTCAATGCGCAAAAATTGACACATAATCTTATTTGGATGGTAGTTTTCCGAACAGGGACCAAATTTGAAACCCAGTCGGAATACTTAACTAGAAAGATTATATTAGCTTTCAACAGTTTTTCCAATTATTTTCTAATAGTAGCTTTGAGAGCAAGGTTAATAGGTCTTTTTCTTTGACTAATTGGTTTTGCCCCGTCCTTGATAGGAATGGCATGTTGTATGAAAGAAGGATCAAAACCACGAAGATCCTCGTATGATCAAGCAAAAACATCTTGAAATTCACAGAGTAATTCTCTGAATTTCTCTTTTTCTTCACCAGAACATTGGGCGCCTAATTTCATGATATTTGGAGATTCAGATGTCCCAATATTCAATGAAATGGTATCACCAAATTTCTTTTTTGACTCCTCTTCCTTATTTGTTTCTTTGTTTCCTACATCACTTGACAAAAATGAACTTTCGAGAGGAGTCAAGCCTTTAGGAAATTTTTCATCTTCAATAGATATGATTTCTTTGGGATTAAATAGTTCATTTTGTATGAAAGCGCAAATTCCTTCGTCACTTAGGAAAACCTGCTATGATTCTATGTTATCATGGATGTGATGATGATATAGAGATTGGAACATACAATCAAGTCTTTGAGGTAAAAATTTTCTAGTAGGGGATGCTCCAAAAAAAACTAACCTATCAGCCATTGAATTAAGTTCCCTCTTAACATGAGTGTTCTTAAATGATAACAGATTTGAAATCATCGTCCAAACATCTTGAGTATAACGTTTAAGTAACTTATTGCTTGGTGAATAAATATTACATACAAGATTCACAACAAGTTCAGAATCACCAAAAAATGTAAGGTGGCCACAATCGAGGTTATATACATTTTTTATGCCTAACAATAAGGCCTCAAACTCGGTGACATTGTTAGTGAAAGAAAATTCCAAACTATAAGAGAAATTGTGGATTTTACCTATAGGAGAATATAGAATGATGTCGGCTCTATTACCTTCATTTGAACATGAGCCATCAAAATGCATGTGCCACATGCCATCATCAAAATCAACTGGTTCAAGTATAGTGTCATCTTCATCAACAAAGATAGAGTACACTCCCAAATATTCTTCGAAATAATTTACATTAGGTTGGGGAACACTCTCTATATATGGTAAAATTATACCTTCCCTAAGGACTATAATGTTCTTTTCGTTCTGAGGGATAGAAAAATGTGTACCGTCAAGTGAAAGGTATCCATCAAGGCTTGTCAATCCCTTCCAAAAATAATTGCGTAGTTCTCATCGGCATATCAATTACTTGGATGTCGAGGTTTGTTCTTATCTCAGGATGTGCACACAAAACTAAGGTTACATCCTTGATTTCACCTATAGTTGATTGTTGCAAACTGTTATAAAAAAACATGCTTCTATAATTTTTGTTAGTGCAAGATAAGCAAATCTCTTCCATGATAATTTTAGACATCACACTTGGACCATACCCGCCATCAATTAGGAAACAATGATCTATTTTATCCATGATTTTTACTAAAATATAAAAAGGGGGGGTTTTTACAGGGTTCCTAAAATTATTTACACCTATGTTATTTACAGTTGATTCATCTTCCTTTGACTCTTCAAATAGTTTGGATATGGTAGAAATCCTTCCTTCCATAAAGTTCTTAAGATTCGTATGTTGTTATGGGACAACAACCATGTCCAAAAGGGTAGCATCATCTTTGATAGTAGCCAATTGGTTAAGGATATTGTACTTAGAAGAGGGAAGAAGAGAAGACACTTCTTGATCACTTGAATTTATGACAGCTTATGTATCAACACTTTGAAAAGATGAGCTTGGGACAAAAGAAGTGTAAGATTTATTCCTTGTGTTGATTACCATAACATGCTCTGGTTCAGCCCAATCTAAAAAAACAATCGTGGTATAAGGCCCTTTTCCAAAGATCTTATCTCTAGCATTCATTTTAACCTCATAGGTATTCTCATCATGATTTTCTTTACAGAAATTACACCAGCTGGGATTCATTATGGCCTTCGGCTGAAAAGTGTTTTCATTCGTGTTTCTAAAAAAACGTTAGGGAAGAAGAAGAATCCCCAGGGGAAGAGGAAGAATAATTTCATTTCCATTTGTAATCTATCATCCTATTATTTGTATCTTACACAAGTTTTAGGAGGAAAGGCATGTTTGTTTGCTTGACCAAATCTCCCTTAGGGAGATTCGTTCTTTCGAGTTTGTCTTCATATTCTAGGCAAGCCTGAAGGGAGGAACCAATATTGGCAATATCCTTCTCTTCAATTCTATGACGATAAGGGGAAGGTAATGCATTATAATAATGCATGAAAGCAACTTGATTTTGAGGACGGATTAGTTCGGGAATTTGATTATATAGTTTGGTGAAACGAAGGTTAAAAGATTTAATGGTTTCACCATCCTTATAAGAAATATTGGTGTATTCCCTTAACTTCTCAATTGGACTCTTGGGTTTCCCATAAGTGGATTTGAACTAATAAACCAATTCTTCCCAAGTTGAAGGGATTTTGGGAGGGAGGTCAAAAAAAAAATTTGCAACTTCCCCTTCAAGGGAATTGACAAATAAACGCATGCAAGTGTCACTATCATTAGCCCCTATGTTATGACAAGCATTAGATCATTCTACCAGGTGTTCATTCATAGTAACGGTACCGTTTCTCGAGAACCTAGGTAAATCATCCTTGAAATTTGGTAATGGGTGGATGGGTGGTGCGATATTCAAAGGAGAAGATACATGCCATGGGGTAGTTGTAACATCTTCCTCCAATTGGAAAAGTCCATATTTCTTAATGGCCTTAGAAATATTTCTAGTATATTGAATAGGGATTTGATGACTATAGATACTACCAATCACAGATGAAGCAGAAGGTTGCAAGGAGGAGGGACCTCTGGTGCCACTACCACTAACCACGGATGTCATGTTGGAAGTGATAGGTATGGGTGATGGGAATGAACTAGCAGAATCAGATAAGGTTCACCTAAGATCACTCTGTTGTGTTGATAAGACAATTGTCCTCCTTCCTATTTCAAAAATAGGGGTAGCTTCAGGGGACAACCCTCTTCTCCTTTGAGAAATGTGAGAGTTAAAGGACATGAAATAAAAGAATTAAGAGGTAGGAAAAATAACATTATTGTTGATTTATGAGTTTCCTTTGCCTGGCTTCTCAACATTCACGTATGTTTATGTTCTTGGTAATTACTTCCCAAGAGTTGTGAAGTTCAGCATGAGTACTAGTGGTTTCTAAGATAGTATTAAACAAGGTAAAGGAAATGTTGGTTTGGTCGTCAAGACCTTCTCCAATATTTGGTTGTCTTACAATGGGTACCATCATGGAAAAAAACAGTGAAAGAGTAATCAGACAAAACAGAAAAATAAAATACAATCGTGATACAATCAACCAGAGAGATATGGAAGGATCTCCCCAGTATGGTCGTCAAATAAATGTTGAGGAAAAGGTATGAAGAACCTTAGTCAAGCATTTTCATATCTTGCTAGGCTAAGGAAAGATAGTTGGGAATGTTACCCAGAGTTTATAGCCTTTAATTCAAAACAATCTCTTAATCCACAGGTAAAATGTACTAGGGACTAAGGTTGATTTTATATGTTATATGTAACTATAAAAAAAAAAATAGAGATATGCATAAATGTGTACATGGATACACCTAGATGGGGTGACACTTGGCAAGAGAAGGGGGACAGATGGTGGGGATAGTTGGGGGGGGGATTTATTGTCCCAAGATGCCACCCTCGACATATTTACTCCCCATGGCACACACCATGAGGGGAGTTAACTCAGTGCGCCAGGAGGAGCTCTCGAACAAGCGATCCAGCTAAGACACTAGTACCAGTCGCCTATATCAGTCCCGACATCCTTCAATGGCGATGGGAGAGGCATCAATGGCTCCCATCGGTGATAAAGGCAACTAAGGCATGCATATATTCCTATTTTTTTCCCATTATGATCTCTGCACAGTGCTCCTCCGGCACCAGGAACAAGAATGCCATCACCCGAGACAACAGACTTGCAGCCTCTCAGTGAGCTTTACTTTCCCATTTTAGCCGCCCCCATAGACATACCAGAAGCACTCAAACGACCCTACGCACTCCAAAAATGGAGACCCCGTCACCCTCGCTCCAGACTTAGACTTCCTTACGCATTCCAAAAACGGAGACCCCGTCCCCCCAGCGCAATCTCCATCATCGCCTTTGTATTTTCCAGCTAGCACCTCAAAGGAAGAGACACCTCAGTACCTCAACCCTATCAAAGAAGAGGCACAACCTCCAATTTGGCATCCAGGCCCAAATTTGGTGAACACAAGGCCACCTCCAGCTACACAACTAGGCCCGAGCTCGGTGAACATGACATCGCCACCCTCAGAGGCACGCCTCATTGTGGCCCCCCTTTTTGAACCCCCAACTGAGCCTTACTGGGGGTACGGAGGTTGCATCGTGGAGGAGGAAATCCCTCCAAGATGGAAACTGACATATGTAGGGGAGGACCAAATTGCGGTGGAAGATATAGGCATAAACAAAGGGGAGGAGGGCTCACACTTTGCCTATCATCTGGCAAAGGAGCATCTTGAGCTCCTCTTAGACATCTAGCAGCGGTAGGACGAACATGTGCATGGCCAAAGGACAATCGATCAACGACTGGATTTGTTGTTTGAGGCATTCTCAAAAGCCCCAACGCAAGCACGTTGCCCCACTTGCAAGCAGAAGTTCATCCTGGCATACACCTCTCATGGACATCCAGGTTCCCCAATGGCTTGACGCGGCTCACCCCTGATTCCAGTTTTTTTTTGTCAATTACAATTTTAGAATGGATAGTGATTTCATTTTCACTCTTTTTTCCAGTTGTGTAATTATCTTAGTTATGGAAGATATGAATGAAGCCATCCCTAGGATAGTTAGATGGAATAGGGTTCATGTTGAAACCTTTAGCTCTCTGCACAATTTTTGTAAACTATATTTCGGCCATGATAGACATATCATCGCTTGGAGCCACTTGTTATGGTTTCCCTTATGTGGCGGAACAGGTGGTTTCCAAACGAAGCACAGTTGTATACTCATGATATAATATAATGTCCTTTATTTACAAACAAAAAAAAAAAAGTGTGTACATGGATACGAAACAAGAATAAAAGTAAAACCTGAACAATATCAATAAGATACACATGTGATACTAAAATTAGAAATCTGATTTTTATATTAACTTCATTGTGAGATACAAAGAAGAACTCTCTTTACAAACCCCTCCAAGGGTGGGACCAAAGTAAAATTTAGAAGTCTCCAATGGACACCATACAAAAAGAATTTGACAACAAAAGAAAACTGAAGCTAAAGATATCGATCAACTTTCCATAAAAATTATGTAACTTGACTCTGCAAAACATTATTTATCAGTCATGAAATCGAATCCATAAACAAACAAGAACACACAAATTGTGAAAAATAAACCATACACCTTCAGAAACAAGTTGTTGAAAGATATGATTCAGTTTTGAATCATGTTGCCTTCAATAAGACCATGTTGTCATCAAGATGGTTTAGCTTTCTAGTAAAATCAGAATTAATGAAGAAAAGAATTATCTCACAAGTATAGAGCAAACCTTATATCATAAGTTCCCCTATGTTCTCTCCCCTTGTCTCTTCACTTGATTGAGCTTGTATTCATTCTCAATAAGTTATGGTAGTTCAACTACCTTTCTTTTGTTAAGATTAATTAGCTTAACTAATTAGTTGAGACAAATAAATAATAATATATAAGGGTCTATTTAAATAATAAATAAATAGGTGTGACCCCTTGTCGCTCGAATTTTCATTTCCTTAATAATCATCAAAACATGAAGTATAATACCCCAAATATTTAATTCAAACATTTGCCTTGTAACTCTCGTCCTCATATTAATAGTCAAATATTTTAATATCAACAAAATAGAACATGACTATATCCAAAAATAGCATTATATCCATGATGTCCAAAACTCTTTCTAAATATGTATTTGTTGTCCAAAATATTGTCATATCAAATAGAAAGACTATCCTCAAAAGAAAACAGCATTAACAGGATTAAAAACCATATTTGATGTGAGAGGTGTTTTGCCTCTTTTCACTGTTGCTTTCTCTTGATCCATTATTCTGATTTATCATGTGCAATAGCCTTCAATTGATTGGAACCTTGTGGGTGGATTTCACTGATGACATGGGAACAATCATATTTGAGGTGGAGATGAGAGGATATTGATTCAGAGGAGTCTTTAGAATACTTGGAGGGATTAGCCACCTCTTTTCCCTTATCTAATTTTGGCTCAGGGATGGTAGATTTTAATATTTTTCTTGCATGAGAGGAATGCATTGGCAAGACAACACGATCAGCTTGGGAATTTGGGTTGATTGGTGGAGGAGGAGGGGGTAATGGCAATGAAACAGTAGGCCAACCATGGTGATGAGCTACAGGTTGATGAACAATTTCTTGTGAGCCATCATTGGCAGGCAGTTCTAGCTGCATAGACACGTGAGGGGGGACATGGATACCAGAGAAATTTTTACGTCGTTGGAAAGGAGGCCTCTCATGTATAGGTTGCAGAATTCCTTGGCCAACTATATTAAAAACCTAGCATGGAAAAGTTGATTTAGTTCTTGTGGAACAACGTCAAAATGTATCAAAAATCTTGGTTTTTTATGGCCTCTTTGCCAATTATTTCCTCTGCCTCTATTTGCACCTCTTCCATTGTTCCCTTTGCTAAAGAAACTCATCCTGAAGCAATAATCCAATTATCTTATGAAAAAATATTAACAATTAATGCATCAATACTCTAACTAAATAAAATCAAAAGGTTGGCTCTATCATTCACAACAGAAGTGCATGCAATCCATCCATCCATCATACTTTTAAATTCAATAATCAATTGTCATTTGAACAAGGAGTGATAGGGCTATTGGGAAGAAGGGCGGCTTTGTAATAAGCGAAAAATGGTAGCATGGACGGGAACCAACCAATGAATATTTTTCAAGCAAATGCAAAGGCAACTTCCTTATAAAAACAATGTCTCTATATCCAAACTTCCAATGCCAGTCGTCATCTAGTCCCTTTATTTTCCTTTTAATCATTTCTCTTCTTTTTTTTAAATGAAATTCATAATAACATAACAGGGAATAATTTAAATGTATTTGGGAAGGTGGTGGGCATATAATGAGCGGAAAGTGAGATAATGAACAGGAATGAGACGATTATTGTTCTATTACATGAAATAACATTTATTGAATTTAAAATCGACATTGCCATCATTTGCCAAAACCTTTCTCTGTTAACAATTCAAATCCAAGACACAATAATTTTTATAGTGATCAATATAAAACCCAAGGAAAATTTCAAGACTGTCAAACTTTACAATCTTCATTTCCCTTTTTTTCTTTTTCCATAGATATCCATTTAAACTTAGCAGATCATTTTATAGGAGATTGTTTACAAAGTCAATTGAAAACAATTATAACCAGAATGCCTCAAGCCAGGATGGGAAGCTGAGAAAACAACCATAAATTCATCGACCCTTCATCATATAAAATGTATATCACAAACCCAATAATTGTTGCATAAATTGATTGGGTTCAAAACCCCATTGTGAAGATGATTGTTATCGAGTTTTTTTTAGAAACCATATAACTTCAAAATCGACATTATCCTCATAGATAAATAACAAACAATCCAAGACTTCACAGACATAACCAATATTTTCCATTATTGGGTCAACACCATAACAAGTATCAAAACCTGAGTTTGAGTTTACTAACATTCCATATGTGGGATAGAAAAGCAGGGTCCGAACAGACATAAGGGAGAAGTATTAGTAAGGGGTTTGCAAAGCAAAACAAAATCATTTCTTTCCACAACGAAACTTTCCACAGTCCTCCCAAGGTGACTATAAGGTAAATACACAGGTCTCCAATATATTTTTAAATATTAGAATGGTAATATGAAGGGGCAAAAATCTTCCAAGGACTGGGTAGAAGGTGTACCACTACGCAATAATTACAAAAACCCAATTGTTCTTTTTATTTCACAGAGAAAACCCTTCAAAATTTAATCACAAGAAATGAGTGAAATTGAATGTATTCACCATAATCATTTGCCAACAGCCATACCATAATAGCCAGCATTCATTATGGGCGCAACACAACCACATACTTCAAACAGAATGGAATGCCAAACAAATTTCCAAGCTTGAAACCTTTAAATGCCAATAGAAAGAAACCCAATGTAATTTGCACAGTCAGAAAATCCACATACACCCACTGTAATATTCGGAAAGAAAACACCCTATGCATGCAAACTCTAAGGGCCAACACAATCATTTTATTTGGATCAGAGTTATAGTTCATGAATGGAGGGATAATATCCAACATACATGTGAGGAATATGCCAGACAGGTAAGAGCACCACTATTCTTCCAAATGTCGAGCAAAATGAGGGAAATACTGAGCAACCAAAAAAAGTGCAAGCAAAATGAAGGTGGTGACCTCGAGGTGGGGTAAGAACAGTGTGCAGTAAATGCACTTTGCTTCCCCTCTTTTCTCATTAATTTCCATCAACCTATAACGACCTCCTCGTTACGACAACCATTCTAGTGACAGGTGCAAAAATTTTTTTTTTTATACCACAGAAAAAAGTGTGTGTGCGTGTGTACAAGGAATCAACAACAACCCATTCGACTCTGCGTCGCCACCCAATGACGACACGACGCAACCAATATGAACATAAGAAGATGATCACACGACAAGGAAACTGACTGCTAATTACGACTGACCTCCCGCCCGTCCTACCCTACAAGGTTAGGACCTCCAAGACACATAATCAACGCTCAAGCCCAAGTTCCCATCGATTTTAACCATTTAAGGTCTTAGGGCTGGCGACTGTTCTGAGGAGCATGGAGGTGTCTACATCCCACCCGACACAACGGACCAAGTCACCACTGACCACAAATCAAGTACAACATAAATAAGGAGACAATTGCGCCCCTTACGAAAGGCGCGCGACAAGGACTCGGGCGACGACCATTTTAAAAATTTAGGACCAAACAATGTCTATGACCCATCCATGATAGAATACTTAGCCGAATTCTCCATCATATATCCACATGCCTCTCAATTTATTACCATACTTTACATTTCCCGTACAAGGGTTAATAATGTGCCTTAAACGTCCTCAATAACATCCACTTCAACAGTTATTAACATTCTATTGAACAAGTAATTTCATTTCAACAAATTAGCATCACATTGTAGGTAACCTCTACTCGAACTACAATACAATTTCATAGTTAAACTGGAAATATATAAAATTTCAAATTCATATGTCAATAAAAGTAAGGCAACATTGAAGGGGACGATTATCCATATAAAGGCAATATCTAAAGGTGGAATTTTTCTGACCTTCGATATACCAGGAATGGCAACATAATAAAATTATCATCATGTTACAGGTCTCATCCAATCGACATTTACAATATACATCAAAATTGTATGAGGCGTCACATTTAAATATACAATTAATTACTCATCAAACATGATAGCACAACCCCAAACACTTATCAACAATTTATAAATTTACCCTGAGATAATGCAACAAGGTTATATGAATGGTTTCAACACCTCAACTAAGTTAATCACTTACATGTTTCTTACTTCTCAATCATGTATGGTACTCAATTACTCAATTCCCAAGCATCAACATTGATAACTAAGACTTCCCTATAACAACATAAATCATTCAATAGATTTTTAGTATTTAGATTTCCTTCAACAAATATAACCAAGGCCTCCCTACGATATGATTGTCACAACATCTAGACATTTATATATTCTAATAATCAGATTTCTTTTGCAGATTATGAGGAACTATTCCCTTGGAGTTCAACCAACCAATATAATTAAAATCTATAATAGCACACCTATACCCATATGCATGGCAATCCCAATAATTTAATATGCGTAACTAGTTTTAAAATTTGCGAACGATACCCAATAAGCCCTAAAATTCCTATGATGACAAGCCAAACATGCAACAGCTTTGATTAAAAATTTCGGGCCACCGCAATATGATACCTTACCATTATTACTATTGCTATTCCACGCAGCCATTAGCATTGATTTTATATACATCGTTGTCATCAGTTTACATTTAATTAACAGGCAGTAAAAGAGTAGTCGACAGCAAACTTAGCGTAGCAATTTAAACCATAAGTGCAGTGACAGCAAACTTACCATATTAACTTGCGGATTAACCAATATCAACATGCGATTGAACGATATCTAAACGTGAATTAAACGGTGAGTAAACAGCGAATTGGACATTACCACTATTAACCAATAGTAATGGTGAATTTAATCTGCGAATTACTTGAGATTTGAACGATATCTATTTTAACCATATCAATTGTGAATTCAACTGCGCATTAACTGCGGATTGAACAATAACTCGGCAGCGAACCACTGGCAACCAGGCTGCACGAATTCTGGAATGAAAAGGAATCTGGCATGAGATAGGCGACATACGAATTCGCAGAGGAAGGGTTTCAACACGCGCGGGCAAGGCTTACATGGCAGGCAAGTTAACCGACGAGAGAAAAAAACGCAGAGAACAGATAGTGAACAAAAATCGGGATACGCCGGAAGACTCCAATGTTTAATGAACAATTTAGAATACTTTCCAGGGGTAAGCAACTCTTTAAGCCTGTGGATCGGAATTTCGTTTTTCCTTAATAGATCCGAAAGTTTAAATTCGTGAAGAAGCTTAACCCCAACGCATGGCAAAATGCCTGTTCTGAAGGAAAAACACGGGTCTCTAAGGCATTTACATGCAGAGCAAACGCCCAGGGGTAAAACACACGGATACAAGGCACATGCAAACGCACGGATACAATAAGAGATGCGCATACCATTATGATACCCCTACGCACTGTCTACAATCGCAATGTATACCAAAACGCATTGTATAAAACGCCCCATCACACTGTATACAAACGCATTGTACAACAAGGACGCATACATAAGGGAATGGATACAAAAGCATATAAAACGATACAATGCACTGGATAAAAGTTACAAACGCCCCCTATAAATAATGCCAGAAGTTAACGCGCAATGCCCCAGCAAGGTAAAAACAGGAAAGCCCACCATCAATCACACCATAACGTTTGCAGAACAAAATGCTGACAGAGTTTTACTGTAACCCAAAACACAGTCCTAAACTCATAACAGCCATCATTTACACTGACCCAGACGTTGGATAAAGAATATAACAGCAATATTAACATTACAAATCCGCACCATTATTTAAATTTGCACGGTCCAGAGTTTCA
>ML779904.1:279310-305222 GCA_009831015.1 Picea engelmannii | reverse complement strand
AAATGTATTGATTAAGAGGGTTAGTCTTATGAATTTGAATGTGAGGAGAAATGCTCTTTCTAATATAACAAGTTATGCCTCCTATCCCTCTATTGTGGGATTTTTTGTTCCATGCCAACCACAAGACAAATCCTTCCATGTTAGGGACCTTAGACTCCTCATGCTCCCAAGTTTCAACTAGACAAATAATATCAATATCACTCGAGATCCAACTTATCATAGGACCTTTGTGCCATGGAAGGCCATGACAATTCCATAATCTTCTAAAATCTTGGAGTATTTTTCACTCAATTATAAACTCTTGTAAAATATTGGTGAATCCTTCATTGAATTATAAATCCTCGTAAAGTCTTGGTGAATTTTTTGATAAAGTGTAAAACCATATATAATAATGGGAAAATGTATTCATTAAATTGTAATATACTCAATTTACATATTTGGAAAAAAGAAACATAATTTGTTCATCCTCTAGATAATGTTGCAAGAATTATGGGTTATGTTTGTCAAGGTTCTCACTTTACACTTTTGCATATTCCTCTATAATTTTTTATGATATTTCACTGCAAAGTTCATATGTGTTGATCCTGAACACGACTTATGTCAATATCATGATATATTAATCTTTTCTCTACCACTTCTATTATGGATTATTTATTATTGATTCATCGATTATCAAAGGAACCTTCAAACAACTTCATCATAGGATGTTCTTAAATAGGAACACGCATAATTTTGTCCATCAATAACTCCAAAAGTATAAGAATATTGATAGGTCACATTCCATAAATGACTTCCTCTCTAATGATTGATCATCCATTTGTACTAAAAAGGGACCCCTTTCCAAGGAAGAGAGGTCTCTTTTATCCCTTATATTTTTATTATTTTATAAAAGAGTAAAGCGACACATAACTTTATAATAAATGTTGGCCAAAGATTAGGCCTTAGAAAATAGAGATAATGTCAGTTAGATTGTCGTAATTCAGCATGAACAATAAGAGATGTAGATTAAGTAAGGGCTATTATGTCATGATGTATATATATATACCTGGAAGCGGGACGGTGCACAGTCAAAGTCCTATCACCCATTTTAATCCCATTAAGGGTATCACATGCTATGTCTGTCACTTGGATCATATTATATACCGACTCCCAAAATTGAGTTGCAGAAAATAATGAAGAAATAAATGATCTAGAATTATATAGAAAGTTATTTTTTCAATGTGATACAAGCACCAATAAGCATACATCTTTCTTAGTTACTTGAAACTCTCCATAACATGTGCATTATTAGCATAAACTGTGTAATGATTTTTTTCAATATTTTTTATCAAGCTTGTTCTTCAACTTTGACTTCAAGAAAGATATTGCAATAAACATTATCTCATCCTCCACTGGATACATGTAATGTTTTTTTAGTCTCGACATAAAAAATTAGAGTGTTGGTCACATGCTAATAGGTTTCCTATGATGAACACATAGGAGTGCATAGACCATTTTTCTCTTTGCTTAGCTAAGTATAGCTCATTTCACTCTCTAAATAACCAATAAGTCTTTTCAAAGAAAATATAAAATAAACATAATAGATCCTAAAAGGTGAAGATGCTTAAGTCATGCCACAAAGTGAAAGGAAATAAAAAAAATATTTCCTTGAACCTAAAATATATAAAGAAAATAATAATAATTATAGAAAACACATTGAGTGCCTAAAGACTAACCAAAGCAGTATATTTAGCCTAATACCATATGTTTGTCAAATAAACATGAAAAAAATATGAAAACAAGTTTTTTTTACTCAACAAAGTTATTTAACTTTAACCCAAACACTTGACTCAATGGAAATCAGATGAAACCAATCATGCCTCAACAGAGGGTTCAATCAAACATCAAATTAGAACTAGAAGCATTCAAGGGACTAACACAATTTTTGACCAAAATAAACCCAAAATTTCAAACTTGACAAAATGTTCCAAAATGCAACAAACAAACAAACCATTGAAATCTACCAAGGACAATACTCAACTGCAGCAGTTGTAGTTGCAATTATTAGGCTACCACCAAGAATATCATAATACCACCAAGAATGTCACCAAGAATAACACCAAGAGATATTAGAAGGTAGGGTGCATATCTTAGGCTAGATAGCGCTAGAGAGAGAGACCAAGAATCACCCCAAAAGATGCACCTTCCTTTCTTGCAACTGCAACTCCAGACTTGCACCATACTTGAGAGAGTGAGTGAAGTGTGTGTGTAAATGAGCTCAAGAACCTTTTATTTATAGTCCTTCTTGTCACCTATCTACGTTGACTTCTCTTTCTAGAGGGTAATCCTTTAATGTTATTTATACTGAGTCGACTTGTCTTCTAGGGTTTTTACACATCTATTTAGGGTTTCTCTTGCTTTCGAAATATTATATTCTAGTCAAAGGTTACATATGGAGGTTAATACCTCACGCAGCTACCATGATATCAACACTCCCTCCTAGCTATGGAGGTATTAACTATAATGGTCTCAAACATATCCATCCATTTCACATGGTATGGGAAAGGCTCACATAGTCTTGTATACCATTCTATAGGTAGCATCATCATAGCCCACACAGGCTACCTCATGATCACACAGATCAAGTCACGAGCATCATCATCACTATCTATCTAGCTATCAATCACCTCCAACATTATTAGTAGTCTCTATGGCAATCAATTAGTAGCACATAGTTACTACAATGTCCTCCAATATATCACAACAATGTCGATCCATAGTAGTACACAATTGTTATCCAATGGTACACAACCACTCCTAGTAGCACACAGCTACTATCTAGTGACACACAGTCACTACCAGTGGAACCCATCCACCACAGTAGCACATATCTATTGTCCAAAGACACGCGGTCTCTTGTCATCAAGTCATATCATCATTTTCATCATCTCTCGAGGTCATAATCCATTTGAGTAATCAGGCATGATGTTGAATAAGTCATGTGTTGGACTTAGTGCACTCAACAGAGTGTCTCGCATAAGTCACTCACTCAACAGAGTGATATAGAGACCATTCTTCCTATCCTAGTCACTACATGTGACACAGGAAGAATTATTATCCCAACATATGTTGAAAGCCACGCCATGGGCTACAAGGACCATTCTTCTAATCCGGACATACGGCCTAGAAGAATACCATTTCTCCCAGATGTTGAAAGCCACGTCATGGGCTACAAGGACCATTCTTCCCACTATTGTCACTATTGTAAACTCGGGAAGAATGATTGTCCTGGACCATTTTCCCCATCTGGCCACTACTATGTACCAATCTCCCCACTCTGGTCACTCTTGTGAACTCATAGAGACGGACCATTCTACTTTTCTCGAAAAATCCCCAGGAGAATAGTTGTCCTGGACCATTCTACATGTCTAGGCTATTCCCCAGCAGAATATTTGTCCATGGTGTTAACACATAGAATTGTAAGGGTCAAAAAAATCATTTCAGTTTTGTTTTTGATTCATAGGGTCACATAAGTCATAGGTTTTTATTTCTTCTTGTTATGGTCATCACTTAAAATTTGACTTGAATAAGATAAAGTTAGTTTGGCCTTGGTCTAGAGTCTTTGGGTTATGAAATTTGTTATCATGACAAGTTAAATAAACCCCCATGAGTCACATCTTTGATATTTTTTTACATCGTTACCTTGACATGTCACACCTCCATGTTGTAGACACGGTTCCATTTATCGCCATCTATTTGTTTAAGCTTCAATTCAGAGTTAGGTGTATGTGTTTCCAACTCACTAGAAGAGTTCACAGTGTACTCTAAAGTACCTCATGCTTTCATTTTTCATCATTTCAATTAAAGGGTTATGTCAAAGAGGATTTCCTTGTTTTCGAAGCCTACATTTAACTATTTTTAGGGATTATGTCATACATCTCATAACAATTTCCTCGAAGTGTGCAATTCATGTTTGAATCAGTCACTGTGAACTGTTACTCTGGCGTTGCGGACTGGTTGAAGAGGAGGGATGGAGTTTTGATAGCTTGTAGACATCTCTGTTCAAATCCACAGACATTTGCATCAAGAACAAGTCTATCGGGTACTCCATGAGGGTTCTCATGTTGTTTAAAGGTTGAGAGAAGCTTATGGTCAGTTTATCTCTCAGCGCTACAAACTGTCAAATTATTTGCTACCAGTTTTCAAAAGTCACCTCATGATGTTTTGAACACTATCCCTTGATTGGGATACCTTCTGATCTCATTCATCTTTCCCACAGCTTAGAATTCACATGTTCCCATCAATTTTAACTAGTGTTGTGAACTGTTACTCTAGTGCTGCGAAGAGTGCGTTGCGAACCCTCTGTTCCAGCATTGTTGAAAATCCATCTTCCACATCTTTTAAAAAATAAAAAATTTAAAGAGTGAATCTACACCCCTCTCACACTTTAAATAAGTGGTTGATCAGTTTTTGAACCAAGTTTAAAGATTGCACATGTTGTTAACTGATATTTGTATTGATAAAAACCTTGTTTTGATAGAGAGTTAACTTTCACCTCCCCTTTATTATAATTCTTAGTTGTTATTCCTTATTGTTCATGTTGAAAGAGTGTCTTATATTATACTTCATGTGTATAAAACCATGTGTAAATATCCATGTACAAGGCCAGCCTATTGAAAACAAGTTTTTCATCAAAACCCTAATTTCATGTTTTCCCTTCTTTCACACATCTAGTTGTTATTAAAATTCATAGAAAAAACATTCTACCATCAACATTTATGGATTGTCAACAGCATAAGAAAACTCACAAGGGAGGGGAGATTGTAAGGACAGAGAAATATCACATGCAACTCCTTGACTCTGAACCTTTAATCAGGGAATCCTTTAAGAGGGTAGGTTGCATTAATTTATGTCAGAAGATTCAGAGGGGACATCCAAAGGTGGCTAGAGAGTTTGCTTTAAACTTCAATGGGACCAAAACCAAAGTGGTGATGTTAGAATTTGAAGTTTCAGAACTATACATCTCTGTTGCAATAGAGATACCCAACACTAGAGAAAATTGATTCAAGGAAATTTCATTAAATGCTTCCATCTTTAAGGAGTTTCTTAAGCGAGAGTATCAGGGGGACAACTTATCCAATGGGGTACCTAGAAACCATATGCTTGAAGGTTTTGAAAAAATGTTGAAGGTTATCCAGAGTTATTTCACCTGTGAGGGGAGATTTAACATGGTATACCAATACCACATCATGTCGATGCTACATTTCATGGGGAAAGAACCAATGAACCTCCCTTTTTATCTTTTTAGAAGCATTGTTAAGATGGCTGACAGAGTTCAAGCCAAGTCTAAAAAAGTAGACACTAGTGTCTTCCACTGTGGACTTATTAAAATGTTAGTGATGGAAGAGTTGAGAAAGACAAACACTGATTGGGAAACACTACTCATTTCATCACAGTTTTAGCTAAATGTTTCCCCCACTCCACAGTCCAAGATACAAATTCCTACTCTTGTTGAGAGTACTATGTGTTCAGAGGTTAGCAAGAAGAAAAGGGGTGCTATAACTGATATAGATGATAGAGACACAAATGAAATAGAAGTAGGAGGGAATTCACAACCTTCACATAGGGAAGCTTCACCCATGGCAGATCCCACTCTTATAGAGGTTTCTTCAATCAAATCCATAAGTCTGAGAAGAAGAAAGCTTGTGTTTCATTCACCTATTGTTGCAGACAAGGTTAAGCCCAGAAGACCTCTTATTAGAGAAGCAGCTAATAAAAATGTTGTTGTGAAGGATGATGCAGCAAAGACTTCATCCCTGAGGAAAGGTAAATCCAAATATCTTGAGAAACCCATTGAAATTATTGATTTCACTACTCCTCAGCATGAGAGTAATCCCACTTTCAAGAGGCTCAAGAGACAACTTAAAGAAGCAAGGGTTGAGGTTGATAAACTGGAGAAAGAAGATTTGGATTCAAGGAAGAAGCTCAAGGGAGTCATGTACATATACCATGAGACCATTGATAAGGATATATTTTTATCCAAAAGGTTCATGCCCCTCCACAGGCAGCTCATAAATCTCTACAGACAAAACAGATCTCTCAAGCTCAAATCAGAAAGTTAAAGGCAGAACTAGAGACTTTTAAAGAAGAGTTGGCCAAGTTTGCTACCAGGAGAAGATCCAAAGTCAAAAAATGAAGATGTTGAACCTCCATAACCAGTATCAATTTTGATCAAATGTTTTGTTTTATGCATTTTTTACAACTTTTTGAGGATGGTTATGTTTAGTAAACCATGATTAGTTATTTTGATGCTTTATTCTAGTCATGTACCTAGATTATGAAGTTTTGACAACATTTTGGGACACTTGAGACAGTTTTGGGATGTTTTAAGACTTTGTAAAATCAAACAAACTGCTACGTGAAAGTTTACAGCGCAGCGCTGCGAACTCAGATTTTTGGAGTTTTGGAGGGAAGAGTAGCTTCCAGATGTCAGGATAGATGCACACCAACCTTTTGAAGGTCAGTTTTTATCTGGGAGGCCACCTTCCTAAAGAGAATACGCCCAAATGTACACATCATATGTTATAAAGAAGATGTTGGAAACGTTGCCAACATCATCCTGAAATGTAGAATTATGTTTTCTTTTTGTTTTACACCTGTAGCCACGCTACCTTTAGGCACAAGGATCCTATGAAGAAGTTGTTATTTGAATTGTAAAGTTTTCAATGACGGTCTAGGCTATAATATGAGCATGGTAATATTGAATGAGGGTTCGAATGGTTTAAGAGAGTAATCATGTTTTGATATTTGTAGTAGAGAAGTACCTCCTATTGTATGTACCAAAGCTAAGACACTTTGGATAATGGAAATTAGTCTTGTTTCTTATCATATTGTTGTTATCTAATTCTGATTGCAGTCCATTGAATGATTCATTTGGTTGAATTGTATCTATGTTGCAATGGAGGATCTATTGTAATATTGTTTACAAATATATCAGATTTTTCCTATTTTATTATGAGAAGTTCTTATTTCAGAGAGTCTTTCTTCATATGTTTGTCAATACTACCTGATGTAGATGATAGGCATATTACACTTTTCTTGTCAAGTCTTCCACTTACTCACCTTATTTCTTAAAATATGATTTGAAGTTATTCAAAACCTTATTTTTTGATATATATTGTGTGGATTTGTCTGTGATTGACTTTCTTTTTGAGTTGTTCCATCCATTTTCCACCTTAATATAAACACTTATCTTTACATTTTGATCGGTATTGGGCTTGCACTTACAGAATTCTAAGTGTGACTTCTAGTGCTAACACATGGTACATCAACAATCTATCAACCTGGACCATTCTCCATAGGGAGAATGTCAATCCATCAACAACTTTTTCTACCCGAACCATTCTCCACCTAGAGAATGTCTTTCCACCAGCACATTGACTATCCATGATGCCATATATCAGCACTACCTCCAAACTGAGGAAGTCATATCCTCCTTTTCAACCAAGGGATGGTATCTCCACAAGTCTCATCATGTCCCTAAAGTATGCAAACTTTATCTTGGACAGAGGCTTTGTCAAAATATCATTTGTCTACTCATCGGTGGAGATGTACTGGAGAATCACTTCTCCCTTCTTGATTTTATCATGGATAAAATAGTACTTGATCTCAATGTGCTTTGACCTATCATGGAACATGAGGTTATTGAGATCTTCACATAGCTATGATTACCACAATATATCACATTTGAATCCATCACATGATCAAATAGTCCAGAAATCATCTTATGGAGCCATACTACTTTTGTACAAGCATTACAAGCTACAGTATACTCTACTTCTGCAATTATGAGTGAAACAAACTTTTGTTTATTTCTAGCCCATGATATCATAGCAGAGCCCAAACTGAAACATATACCAAAAGTACTATTTCTCTCATCTGCACTCCCTGCTCAATCTGAATCAATAAATCCATGCAGATGTACATCATTGTTTGAGGCATATCTCAAACCATAATTTAGCATCCCACGAAGATATCTCAAAATGTGCTTTGCATCTATCCAATGCTCATGTCTAGGTTCCACCTAGAACTAGCTCAATGTGTTCACGGCAAAGAAAATGTTTGGTTGGATTTTCACCAAATACATCAATAAGCCAATCAACTGTCGGTACAGGGACGAGTCTACTAGATTAGAATCTGAGTCTCTCAGATTCTTCAAATCTATCACCATGGGCGTTGTCATGGATTTACTATCCATCATCCCAAACTTTTGAAGGATCTTTATAGCATACTTCCCTTTCCCCAGGAAGATTTCACCACGCTTATACGATACTTCTAGTCTCAAATAATAATGCATGAGACCAAGATCTTTCATATCGAATTCAGAGGCTAACTCCCTCTTACATTGAATAATGAGAGCCTCTACACCTGTCAGAAACAAATCATCAACATATAGTAGCAAGATCACATGTGCATCATTCACAAACTTGTAATAATGGTTTGGATCAGCATAGCTCTTGGAAAATCCAAGTCTCGTCAAGCAACTATTAATTCGTGCATACAAATCTCTTAGAGCTTTCTTGAGTCCATGCAAGGCCTTCTTTAATCTGCATACATGGGTTTCTCTTGATTGTACCTCAAAACCTTGAGGTTTCTCTTGATTGTACCTCAAAACCTTGAGGTTTCTCTATGTATACTACTTCCTCAATTACTCCATTGATAATGGAAGTATTTACATCCATCTAATGTAAACTCCAACCCATGAATGTTGCAATAGATATGATGCCTCTAATAGAGGTGTATCTGGCAGCTGAAGGAAACATCTCATCATAGTCTTATCCCTCCTGCTAGGAGAACCCTCTAGCCATGAATATTTCCTTTTGTTTATCGATACTCCCATCTACTGCATGCTTTTATCTTGTAAACCCATTTTGAAGTGACTACATAATTTCCTTCAGGTCTAGGCACAATTTCCCACACATCATTTTTCATGATGGATTGATATTCTTCCATCATAGCTTCCTTCCATTCTTTCTTCTTGACTGCTTCTTCAAAGGTGGAAGGTTTTTCATTGAGATGTTTTGGAGAACATGTAGTTTCTTCCTTGGGACCTTCATGGTATTCTTCATCGTTGGGATCCATGGAATATTCTATAGATTTCCTGAAGCCAATATTTTCATCAAAAAGCACATCTTTGTTGATTTTAACCTTTTGTTGACCTGGAACATATATTTTGTAAGCTTTTGATGACTCGCTATATCCAACGAATATGCCCTTCTTTCCTGAAGGTTCCAACATCTTTATGTTTTCCTTGGGAACATGAATATAGATAGGACACCCAAATATCATCAAGTGTTCAACACTTGGCTTCTTTCCAAAGAAAGATTATTCTGGAATCATGTTCTTCAATATACGATGAGTAATTCTTGAACATATACGATTTTCATAGTTGCTTCTTCCCATAGAAACATGGATTGATTCTGGTTATTCATCATTTCCTTAATAGATTCTTCAATGGATCAGTTCTTTCTTTCTGCTACACCATTATGTTGAGGATTGTAGGGAATAGTGAGCTCCCTCTTAATCATGACCTCTTTGTAGAATGTATTGAAATCATCTGAGGTGTACTCTCCTGCTTAGTGAGGAGGTTGACATTCATCCACACACATTTGAGTGAACGATGTCTAAAACATCTTTTGCTTTACACACTTCTTTTAGAATTGATACTTGGTGATATCACCTGCCTCACCGCTTGATGGAGCCATCTTCTCCATGTTTGCAAATGTCACTCTAAATCCATCTTAGATCTATCTCATGTGACCTTACTGGAACAAGAACAACATGAGAAAAATTATTTCCAATAGCATTTTCATAAGAACATATCTATGGTAACAAGGATGGTATTCATCATAGAATTGTCAAGGTGACCTACCTGGGAGAAAAACAAGAAATATCTCCTAGAGAAGATGTTAGTTCATTTTGTAAACAAGTGTAATAAGAATCTATATAAATAGTACTTACATGCAACCTGTTGATGAATGCATCTATGGGAGACATCCTCCAGCTTACAAACCTGTGAGATGTGGAACATAGCAGCTATGTGAGTCTTTCTCTCAGCTTACAAACCTGAGAGAAAGCCCCTAAGAAAGGTACGTGGTTCATGCCTGAGACGAATCTAGGAATGTAGAGATGACCTCCTCCATTTAGAGAGTGAGAAGAACTCTGGATGATTATGCAGTGGAAAAGTGATCTATTGAGTTAGGATGTGCATGTGGTTGAGCACAAGGTGAACGTGTGAAATCCCAAAGTGTTGGGTGCATTGTCATGAGAACAGAAATGAAGATGATGTATTAGCCTCCTCTGAGCAGCAGAGTTGACGAGAAGACTCCAGATGATTCTCATGTCGGTGACAGTGGGAAAGCAGATCTGTAGAGTGGACATGCCTGTGGATGAGCACAAAATGTGTGAAGACCTGGTTCTTCTATGCAATGCAGTGAATCAGAGCTATGACATCCCTATGGATGTACCCCTAGTGGATGAGCACTAGCGGGTGTATCATATCCTCTACTATATGTTTTTCAAGAGTCAGACCTACTTGTAACCCTAAGTGTTATGTAAAGGGTACAGGTCGTCCTTACCTTATTGTGTCTAATAATAAATGTAAAAGATAATTAATATGGATAATATTAATTATAATAATAATAATAATAATAAATATATTATGTCTTAGAGAGGTCAGCCATATTGTGCCAATAGACACTTCATTTGATAGGACAAGTTTAATATAAGTAAGGGGAAATCTCCCTTTGTAGAAATATATCTTTCTTGTGAGTTTGGAAATTTCAGCAAGTACACTTCTTTGGAAAAAGGTGTGCACCTCTCTTGGGCACTCGAATTCTAGGGTTTTGTGCACCCTTTTGTGTGCTAGGTATTTCTTATTGGTAAAGGTATTTCTCTTGAATATTATAGCAAAGGATTTGGTTGGGTTTTCTTCCCTTGTTGAGAAGGGTTTCCCAGGATATATTTTGTGTTCTTGTGCATGGTGCTTCTTCTTGTAATCTTGGTTGTTGCAGCATTTATGGTTATGCTTAAATGATAAAATGGAATGAACTTCATGCTTAACCTAATGCTTATGAAAAATCAACATGGTATTAGAGAATAGGTCTTGAAAGAACCCATTGCACAAGCATCTACCAAGTCTCATCCTTTACCATTCATCCTGCCTCTTCTGCAAAACCGTACGACCCTCTTAGGGTTTCCAGAAAATCTATACGACCCTCTTCTTTTGGGTGTTTCAGCCCCTTAAAACTTGAACGTTGGGGCTAATTTCAACATAGAAGAGTACGGCCTCTTCCAGCACATCTCCAGAAGCTCTCAAAATGAAATTCCGATAAATTTTGATTTTTGGCCCTAGGGTTTCTAAGGTGCCAAAATTTCCTGTGGAATATTAATTATAGTTTTCTAAAGAAACGTTTTCTTGAATCAACAAGCATTTATCTAATATTATCAAATCAATTGTTGGCAGTCATAAGTCTAATATAATCCAGTCTACAAGGATTCAAGAAACAAATCAAATGAACAATAGAACATCAGTGGAAGATAGGCTTGATGGAGCAAGCAACTTCAGACCCTAGAAATCAAAGCTTCTAGTCACCCTTGAAGAAGAAGACCTCTTGGATGCAACAACTAAAACTCTACCAGACATAGCCACTGATATGGATAAGAAAATAAGAAAATAATATGATGTCAAAGCAAGGAAAATAATCATCTACTCAGTAAGAGATCACTTCTTGCCCTGTATTGCCAATCTGAAGACATCCTATGATATGTATAAGACCTTGAAAGGAATGTTTCAAAGTGACAACACTCTCAAAGCTCTTACCTTGAAGAGACAACTTCAAAACACCAAGATGACGAAAGATGACACAGTTGCACTCTTCTTCATGAAGTTATCAGATATTAAAGAACAGTTAGAGACCATTGGAGAAATCATGTTTGATAGAGAACTTGTCTTAACCATTCTCCAGAATCTTCCAAAATCATGGGAGCCTTTCATTCAGAGTATCAGTAGAAGAGAATCTCTACCAACCTTTGAATGCCTATGGACATATTGCACTCAATAAGAACTTAGACTTAGAAATAGAGGAGTGGAAGATTCCCCAAAACAAAATCATGCTCTTGCACTTCATACAAGGAAGGGAAGAAAATTCAAAAGAAACTTCAAGAAAACATTTAAAGAAGAAAAGTCTTCATCCAATCCAGGATATTAAAGAAGAGATGTTTCAAAAGTTCAGTGTTTCATATGTGACAAGTATGGACACATTGCTAGAAATTGTCCAACCAGAAAGAAGGGAAAACAATATGCTACCACTGCTGACATTGATCCAGATCCACCTCAAGAAAATGAAGAGAAGAGAGAGAAGTACCTCTAAAAGACATGACTACAACTAGGTAAATTTTTTATCCATAATTTTATAGTTGATTATATTTTTCAATAAATGAAGGACATTGTTCCTAGTATAAGAGCTCTCAAAAGAATTGGACCACTATCCCTAGTACGAGAGTCCAAACCATATTTAAGTTGCTTATTATACAAGAACAAGCAGAAATGTTTTTCTTAAAGAAGAGACACTCCTTCAAAGATTCATAGAATCACAAATAAATATTGACAGTGAAACAAATACCTTCTCCCCCTTCAGTAGTTCAGAGGGAGACATACCTTACTCAAGTTGATCCAGTTGTTTCAGCCGATACATATCCATAAATATTTCGGTAAGGTCTAAAAGTCCTTTCTAGACCCACTCTACAAGAGGAAGAGAAACATACCAGCTTATCAAGGCACATTCCAAGAAAGAAAAAGAGTTTTTTGAATTGTCCTTCAGCCATGAGCCACTTCATTGATGTTGAGATTTCTTTTCTTAGAGAAGAAACAAGAGAACATGTATGGAAAAATGCCATAATAGAAGAATACCAGTATATCTTAAAGAATCATGCATAAAGATATTATTTAGGGATTAGAAAGGAAAATCTGTAAATCTATATGATCAAGCATGAAGCTGATGAAAGTGTCAAGAAATACAAGACAAGATCTATAGCCAGAGGTTTCTCACAAACAAAGGGAGTTGTCTATGATAAGACACTTGATCCAGTGAACCTGATACACTTCCTTCTGTACTATCATCCATGAGCTGGAAGCTATATCAAATAGATAGATTCTTGTTGAAATTGGATTCCAAACAAAAGTGTTAATTATCCAAACCCATCTCATTACACTAAGGTAACAAGAGCCTGATTTGATGGCTTATTCAAAAAGTCATGTTGTTGGATAGAAGTAACCATTGACTTCTAAAAACTCAAGATGAAAATTCTAAATATAATTCACAAATTTCTTAAGACAAGAAGTATGACAGAATGAAAATCCACCGTGATGGATTGAAAGGAGAAGATTGACAACAATGCAAACAAGACTAATCCACAGTTGTTTGGATCACTGATGCATCTGACTAACACCAGACTCGAATCATACCAAACAGCGAATGGGCCTAGTCATTTCATGAGTCAACTGAGACAAACCCACTAGACAACAGCAAATCATGTATTTACGAGGCACAGTTGGATATGGCCTGAGATATGCCTCTAGTATGAACTTAAGCTTGCCGGACATGACGATTCAAATTAAGCAGAAAGTACAGTGGACTGAAAGAACACATCTGATTGATGTTCTAGTATGAATATTGCCATGGTTTCTTAAACGCAGCAAGAAACAAAACTTTGTGGCCTTGAGTACCACAAAGACAGAGCATATAGCAATCACTGAGCGAAGCAATGTGGCTTCAAAAAAATTTAACAAATTTACTTGACCACGAGATGGATCCTAATCAAGAGTTGTGTATAAAGCTCCTTAAAGAACCCAGTGGTTCTTAATGGATTGAAACACAGCGAGATGAAATATTCTCATGTCAGAGATATGATGCAGAGGAAAAATTGTATACTTACAGTACCTTCCTACACCTGAACAGACTACATACATTTACACCAAACAGACTTGGTGAAGAACACCTTCCAAGTTAAGAGGGAGTATTGATGACTCTAGCCAAAAACAAAATTCAGAGTACATCTGTATGAGACTTGGCATGATGAAGAATGCCTCCCTAGCTTAGAGGGAGTGTTGATGAATGCATCTATGGGAGACATCCTCCAGCTTACAAACTTGTGAGATGTGGAGCATAGAAGCTATGTGAGTCTTTCTCTCAGCTTACAAACCTAAGAAAAATCCCCTAAGAAGGGTCTGTGGTTCATGCCTGAGACAGAGCTAGGAACGTAGAGATGACCTCCTCCATTCAGAGAGTGAGAAGAACTCCAAATGATTATCCGGTTGAAAAGTGATTTGTTGTGTTGGAACGTGCTTGTGGCTGAGCACAAGGTGAACGTGTGAAATCCCAAAGTGTTGGGTGCATCGTCATGAGAACAGAAATGAATATGATGTATTAGCCTCCTATGAGCAACAGAGTTGATGAGAAGACTCCAAATGATTCTCCAATCGGTGACAGTGGGAAAGTAGATCTGTAGAGTGTACGTGCCTATGGACGAGCACATGTGAACGTGTGAAGACATGGTTCTTATGTGTAATGCAGTGAATCATAGCTATGACATCCCTATGGATGTACCCATAGTGGATGAGCACTGGAGGGTGTATCATATCCTTTGCTATATGTTGTTCAAGAGTCGGGCCTACCTGTAACCCTAAGTGTTATGTAAAGGGTACAGGTCGGCCCTACTTTATTGTGTCTAATAATAAATGTAAAAGATAATTAATATGGATAATATTAATTATAATAATAATAATAATAAATATATTATGTCTTAGAGAGGTTTCCCATGTTGTGTCAATAGACACTTCAGTTGATAGGACAAATCTAATATAAGTAAAGGGAACTATCCCTTTGTAGAAATATATCTTTCTTGTGAGTTTGGAAATTTCAACAAGTACACTTCTTTGGCAAAAAGTGTGCACCTCTCTTGGGTGCTAGAGTTCTAGGGTTTTGTGCACCCTCTTTTGTGCTAGGTATTTCTTATTGGTAAAGGTCTTTCTCTTGAAGATTATAGCAAAGGATTTGTCTTGGTTTTCTTCCCTTGTTGAGAAGGGTTTCCCAGGATACATTTTGTGTTCTTGTGCATGGTGCTT
The DNA here is from genome assembly GCA_009831015.1 of Picea engelmannii. Classification (NCBI taxonomy): domain Eukaryota; kingdom Viridiplantae; phylum Streptophyta; class Pinopsida; order Pinales; family Pinaceae; genus Picea; species Picea engelmannii. Next base: position 290,059 of record ML779904.1, on the reverse strand, counting down.
CTTCTTGTGATCTTGGTTGCTAAAACATTTATGGTTATGGTTAAATGATAAAATGGAATTAAATTCATGCTTAACCTAATGCTTATGAAAAATCAACACAACCAAGTATACCTAGCAGTAATAAAACCTTTCCAATATTGTTGTCACAATTATAGGTTTACATGTACTGTAACGACTATCAAACTTGATATGTGCAAATTGAAACTTAACAATTTGATCAATCAAACCTTGAACCTGGAGCCTCAACTGCTAGGAAGGGTGTGTGTGTTCCTCTAAATGTATTGAATTCAAAATCACTGCTTGGACAAGGTCTCTTGTACATCCCCTTCAAACACACTCATGCTTTATTGGATGATATAACTTGAAAATCATATACAAGTGCATACCTTTGAAATTTGTAGCATCATTCAGCTTGTCTTATAATCTGAAACTAGACACCATCTTGACAGTAAGAGGTTAGAAACTGAATAAAAAAGGTTTAATGATTAGAACAATCTAGAAACCCTAAAATTTCAACTTTGACCACAAAACCAATTTTGACCAAAAGTCAACTTTTGAATTTGTCTTTGACCAATCAACCTTTGACTTTGAATTTGACTTTGACTTTGACCAAGAATTCAAACTTGACGTTTTTGTTAGTTGAGGGCACCAGAGGGTGCGTTGGGCTAGGGTGCACTAGAATACCCAAAAATTAGGTCCAATGCTTCATTAAAAGTGCCCAAGAATTTAGGTTAGGGTTTGATGCAGTGGTAAAATTAGAAACCCTAATTGCAGTTGCAACCCATGCTACAATGAGCTTGATAAGGAACTCTTGATCTACCTTCTAGTGGTTAGACTATTATGAAGGTAGTGTGGGCCCATAACCTGTTAAAATATTCGATGTGATTGTTTTACCATAGACAATATCACTATTCTCACCCAACCATAGGCATGCAGCCACCCTCGAGCACCTTAACCTTTTCTAGATAGAATGATTCTAAAAATCCATATTAGAACCAACAGATAACCCTAGCTACAGCACTAGCACGAGATGGAACTAGAAAACACCATCCAATTTCAACAACAACACAATACAAGGACAATACTACTCTACAGCAGTTGCAGTTGCACTTCTTAGGCTACCACCAATAATACCACCAAGAATGTCACCAAGAATACCACCAAGAGATACTAGAAGATAGGGTGAATATCTTAGGCTAGATAGCGCTAGAGAGAGAGACCAAGAATCACCCAAAAGATACCCCAAATGATGCACCTTCCTTTCTTACAGTTGCAAATCCAAACTTGCATTGTACTTGAGAGAGTGAGTGAAGTGTGAGTATAAATGAGCTCAAGTGCCTTCTATTTATAGTCCTTCTTGTCACTTTTCTAGGACGACTTCTCTTTCTGGAGGGTAATCTTTTAACATTATTGATTCTACTAAGTCAACTTGTCTTCTAGGGTTTTTACACATATGTTTAGGGTTTCTCTTGCTTCCGAAATATTCTATTTTATTCAAAGGTTACATATGGAGGTTAATACCTCTTGCAGCTACCATAATATCAACAAGTAGGTCCTAAAAGGTGAAGATGCTCAATTCACACCGCAAAGTGAAAGGAAATAAAAAAAAAATTCCTTGAACCATCAAACATATCAAGAAAATAATCATAATTATGGAAAACACATTGAGTTCCCACAGAATAACCAAATCCATATATTAAGACTAATACCATATGTTTCTCAAATAAATGTCATGAAAAAAAGATGAATAAAGGTTTTTTACTCAACCAAGGTATTTAAATTTAACCCAAACCCTTGACTCAATGGAAATCAAATGAAACCAATCATGCCACAACAAAGGGTTCAGTCAAACATCAAATTAGAACTAGAAGCATTCAAGGGACTAACACAATTTTTAACCAAAATAAACCCAAAATTTCAAACTTGACAAAATGCTCCAAAATGCAACAAACAAACAAACCATTAAAATTCTAACAAGATATTAGGGCTAGACATAAAAGAAATTTCATCTACTTGAATGAGCCCATTCTTGTTTAGCATAAGTGTTGTTAAATTGTCTATTTACCCTTTAATACTAGGACATTATCTATGTGAGGAGATAGGTCCCAACTTCATCAAATTCCAGCTTCATTTCCTGTCACAATCAAGACAGAGACAATGTAATAGTTAAATATCAAAACATCAATATTAAAATAACTTGCATCAAGAAAATGTGGCTCCAATGTTACAATGAAAAACACAAAATATAGAACCTATTTTTACCTTAAATGCAACCTCAAATTGGCATATAGTAATCTTGTTATGATAAAAAAAAAATCCTACCTGCTCCAAAAATAGAAGAATAATGAATCACAAGAATCACATCATTTGTGCTATTCCATTCAATATTTCTTGCACAAATAATGGAACACATATATTGAAATAAGTGTCCCATAGGCCCTCGTCTATATTGGATTAGATCAAATCTTGTGGTATATCAATTTCCTAGTTCTCATCTTGGTGCTCATTTTCTTCATTCTGAACAGGACCTTCTCCAAATGGACTATCATTATGAGCCTCCAAAGAATTTTGTTCCATATCAAGTTCATTAGAGAAATTTGTTATATTGTTTTCTCCCCTTCTATCAAAATCCGATCGCCAAAGAGCTAGTGCTATTTCATATGGGAAATTGATAATGTCATACTTTGTTACATACAATCTTAAACGTATATCCATATGTTTATCAAGTTTGTTCTTCATCTTTGAATTCAAAAATGATAGTGAATTAAACATTCTCTCATCCTCCACTGATCCAAAAATCATGGTTTGACATAAATCCGCTAATTTGAAATATTCTAATATGTTTTCATGTAAGTATTGACTAGCACCTAAAATAGTCCATAATCTTGTAATTGCACCATATTCTAGAAGATTCTCTAAAACACAAAATTGATTCCACATTGTTTCAGCGAAGCGTGTGGCTTGTTGAAACAATTTTGATTTATCTAAAATATTAAGGGTACACCACAGACATGGCCTCCAACAATTCATCTCAAGGAAATCGTTCTCTTATCTCCAATGATAATGATTTTACAATTTCTATCAAGTTGTGTCTCACCAAAATGACAACATTGTCAAATAGGTCTATTGACATAGGGAACTCTTTGGTGGTTCGTCCCATCTTATCAATATAATGAAAAGGACCCATATACCCATGCATTTCCATACATAGTATCACTTTTTCATCAAACGTTTAAAAAAATTAAGTATTTTATATATCAATGATCGTAGTCCAATTTGTAAAATTTGGAACTGCAAAATACTCTAGTATCGTATACAAATTATGTAATGAAAGGCATACAAATTTTCTTGCATTTATGTAGTATGCATTATACATTGTGCGACTTTGAGACATTTTTACGAGGATATTCATTTCATCTAGCATAGGAAGAATTCCAACCAAAGCTAATAATGTCTCTATGTCAGTTAGTCGATAGAGAAGATCTTGAGTTCTATGTACACTGAAGCAATGTTCATACATCACCCCTACCAAGGACTGGTACTCACTAAATAATCTTTGAGTTGGTCCATTAAATGAGACCCATCTTTTATCAACCTTTTTTAATAGCTTGTTTCAATTTGTAACACTATCAACAATTTTTTTAAATTCTAAAAATCGTTTCGGACTACGAAAAAAGTATGCATAAGCCTCTAGTACAAGATCTTCAACTTTTGAAACCGATGCAAACTTACTTACTATTTTAAATGCAAGATTCATCTTATGAGCCATACAATGAATACTCAACATATATGGTGAATTTGATAGTTGTAGTCTAACACAAAGACCATTCCTTTGTCCTTGCATTACTCATGTTCCATCTACTCCAACACATACCAACTTTTTAAGGATCATTAAATAATCCATACCACCAATATCCTTCAAACTATCAATAACAAGTTCATAAATATTTTCAGTTGTATAATTCTCCTTCATTTTATGAATCTCAGGTAGATAGGAATGTCTAATATCGTCGTTAACCATATAAATACTCATGTAGATCCATGAAGTATTATCGATAGTTGTAACCTCATTCAAATACAATGACACAAACCTAGCATTTGCAATCTTCTCTTTCATATCATCCTTTTCTACTTGAGCTAGATATTTTTCTCATTCCCAACCACTAGTTAAATACCAATGAAAACATGGAAAGCTTGACATTTGAAAAAAAGATAGATATTTCATGTAATCTGGATAATTTTTCATAGGACGACCTTTAGATAAGATGTGAAACACAGTGCTTAATTTAATTGTCTTGGATAAAAAAAATATTTCCATCGTCTTTCTGAATAGAGATGTGATGGTTCCTCCGCTTGCCTCAAGTTTTTCCTTACTTATTAAATCTTTAATATATTCATCGGCATATTTGGCATGTCGACATTCCTCAGAAAATTTCCATCTAACAATAGATTTATCCTCTCCATCTACAATTTCATTTTCATGCACCTTCCCTACATGCTTCCCTATTGTATCTAACTCATCTGAAATGTCGTTGGTGTGCCAAGTTTCCAACTACATATATTACATCTAACTTATGGTTACTATTTCTCATTTTTTGGAGGTATTGGTTCAATAAATGGAAATTTTGAGACACAATCTGGTTGGAAGCATCTCCCTATGTCCCATTGGTCTTTTTGTCTTTTCCGTGAATTGGCTTTGTTCTTTTCCAATGAAACATTTTCGACAATTTTACTGTCAATTTCTAGTGAAAATGCATTTATCTCACTTTGAACACCAGAGGGAGATATTCACTCGTCTATTATTTGGATATTAGATGCATTCTCACAAGAGTTGACATCTATTTCAGTGATAGGTTTCTCAAAAGAGATTGAAGCATGAAGAGAATGTGGATCCTTGGATTGAGTTCTTTGAAAGTATGATGATAGATCATTTTGTCTTGATCTTTTCTTCCCACAATTGGTGTATGACATCTCAATGAATATTCCACAATTGAAATTTTAAATCGATCTAGAAGCCAAAAGTGAAACCTGCATGAGAAATAATATAAAATTAGTAAAATTCCTACAAGTATATAATCTTTGTATGAATTTAAATTTATTATCTTTTTTATGAAATCAAATTATCTGAAAAAACATACACCCAAAAAGGAAAACCAACAAATGCTTACATGAATCCTATAAAATAACTTAGGGTGTAGAGTAAGAAAATACAACATATATGCATCCAAAACTAAAAGCTTACCACTGCCTACAATGGCAATGGAAAGAGTAGAAATAGTGTAATATCCCCATAATTAAAAAATACAAAAAAATAGTGTTTGCATCCAGTTACATGATGCCAATAATTACCACTTTGTTTAAATTTGTCCTCAAAAAAAAAAAATTAAATACAATAAGTTATTCCTGCACTCCCACACTCCTTCAGTAACCACATCACATGACTATTCATAGTGATCAAATAAACTCTAAACATCTAAGGCCTATTTAACCAACTAATTAGTAACTACTCTCTAAATTACATTTGGAAAAGAAATCTTACAACATATTGAGTCCTAAGACAAACGGTCCTAAACCTGAATTGTTTTACCAAATGCAAATATACAACACTTGTTGATGGAAAATATACCATCATTATTACAAAACAAAGCATTGCACTTCCATCACATTAAAAATATATGTTATAGTATCATTTTGTGTTATAGTATCATTTTATTCCAATGGAGAATGCAAAGATGAACTAAAAATTTAGTGAATTGTTGTCCAAAGTATGATCATGCTAGTGGTACTAATTTTGATTATACCAAATAAGGTTGGGACTTGGGAGGATGTGCACATATTCTAAAGCATTGAACAATCTTACCATTATGTACAAATTTAGATTGCCTAGGATGGGTGACTTAATGGATTGTTTAATTGGTGCTAATTATTTCTCTAAGGTATATTAAGAGTGTATATCATCAAATTTGGATTAGAGAAGGGTATGGGGGGATGATTGCATTCAGGACAAATGGTGGACTATATGGGGTTTAATTAGTCCTTTCAAATTCATCTGATACGTTCATGAGATTGATTACAAAATTATTGAGGTCGCATATAAATAAGTTCATTCTAGTTTATTATGATGGTATTTTGATCTTCAACAAGACTATGGAAGAGTACTTGCAACACTTGAAGCTATTTTTTGAGGCACTGGGGAAGGATGGATTATACATCAATTTGAAAAAGTGTGCATTCTGCAAGGAGGAATTAGTATACTTGTGATTTTTTCTGTCAAAATAAGGCTTATAAATGGATGTCAAGCATGTAAAGGTGATCTCAACTTGGACCACATAGTGTAGTGTCATAAAGTTCAGAAATTTTCCTAGTATTGTGATTTTTTATAGGAAGCTCATAAAAACAATTAGTTTCATTTGTATACTTACTCATGGAATGTCTGGAAAGGAACATGTTTAAATGGATTGGTGTAGTGGAATGTAACTAATGATGAATAAGAAGGTGATAGAAGCCTCAATTTTTATGTTTTCTAACTTAAACACACAAAAAAATCGAGTTGATTGTGATGCTAGTACATTGCAACTACCAATGTTTTCAATTAAGAGGGCATACCCATAACATACTTCATTGCAATTGGCATTGTTTTCAATTAAGAGGGCATACCCATAACATAGCAAAAAAACTTATAACATTTAGCACCTCAACCTTACAACCCTTAATCCTAATACACCTTGACTTTTATCCCATATAGGTCAATTTTCTATATCACCAAAAATATATAGTTACTAACCACTAACCCTTAAAATCTGTGGCCCCAATAACCCTTAGAAAACCTAACTTACAAAATCCCTAACCCCTTTAACATCTAAACGAGTCTATAACCCATATTTGAATAATGATTATTATAACTCTATCCACTATAATCTTTGTATCATATAAATCATAATCCATATAACCCTTAAACTTTATAATTATAATCACTATAACACTTGATTGTAAAACCCTATCATCTCTTACTTATATCCCTTATAACCTTTTATTTCTAAATTATAAACCTTATACCCCTATACCTTTTCATATACTAATATTAAACATTAAACCATCAACCCTTATAGCCCTTTTAATTTATAATCCCTATAAGCCCTACAAATCTAACACCCGACGTATAATGTGTTTCCCTAATAACCCATAATAGTATCCCCTATAACCATTTACACTTGACACCTAACCACTAACCCTATCACTGATAACCCATATCCCATACAACCCTAAACGTCTAAAATCTAAACATTACTACTCTTGTAAAACCTAAACACTTTAACTTCTATTAATATTAAACTTTCACTTTGAGAAACCTTGTAATTCGCAAACCATATAACCCTATCGTTGCCCTTTTCCCAATGGTGTCACTATAGTAATATCTCGACGATGAGGAGTGAGTCTGAGACAAAATCAGTGGAGATATAAAGGAAACCCTCTAGCTCTCTCATTGGACTACAAAGAATATGCAATGTAATAAAAAATAACGTATTATTCTAGAAGCTTGGAACCTCAATCTAACTCCTTCACAACTATGTTATCCTTGTCCTCATCCTTCTTTATATAGTCCCATTGTATGGTCTCTACCTCCTTGAGGGTTTCTCAAGCTCAATTTTGATGGTTCCTCAAAAAGGGATCCAAGGCTAGCAGGGTATGGGGGAATCATTTGTAATGACAATGGGGGAATCATTTGTAATGACCAAGATTTAGTTCATTCATGGCTTGTAGGAAAAAAATTGAGGAATCCCATAAATCACTAAGGAAAGACATGTTAGGGTACCACTACTAGAGGTGGCATACTAATTTTATGGAGATAAGTTGAAGAGGGATGGTGATCCATTGGGACATAGTTTGGCTAAGCTCGTTGGTCAATTGGTGATCAATGGTTTGGGTTGAGGGGATACCTATGAGAGTGGCATAGATGTCAAGACACACAAAAAGGTTTTCCTCTCCCAAGATTTAAGCTTGGTATTGGATAGCGGAAATAACAAGGTGTTGATATTGACAACCTTGTGAAAATCTACTACCTTGCGAAACCTAAATCCCAAAACTTGGAGGCATGTAGAGTGAGAGATATTAGGGGAGGCATTATCAACCACATAATTTTCCATGTCAGTATTTTTAAATTTATTGGTATCCATGACTAATAGGTATCAGCTAATTGAAGTGACCACCTTGATAAAAAAAAATCTTAGGAAAGGTTGGGGTGGTAGAAGAGAAAATTTCAACTCAAAGGAAAAGCTAAAAGAGAGAATGCATTCTCTACAAGGAAGGAATTCAAATAATCCCTTCTCTTGAGAAAGAGAAGGGTTGATGAGAACTCCCTAATTGAGTCACCAAATTGTAGTGTGATGGTTAGAGTAAAGAACCATGCTACCACAAAAAATAGAAGGCCCAAGCTACAAGCTTAGATGGAAATTGGAGTTTCCATCTATTTTTTAAGAAAACCTAGGAAAACTAGGGAAGAGATAAAGAGGAGGGCACTATATTAATTAGGGTTTTAGTGTTTCATAGTTTTTCTATGGAATTAGGTCAATTAGTTATGTGGTGAGTTAAATTAGGTCTTGACATTAAATAAAATTTAATTGAAAGACATGATAGAGAAAGGAATGTAAAATCTGGTTTGTTCCCTTCTTCTCTATGTGAATTAATTAATGACTTTGCATGAATATAAATGAGGTCTAAAAATAGAGAATAAGAAACATATAAATGACCCTTCACTTTGATTCACACACAACTAAAAGAAATAACTAAACAATTAACTCATTTCCTTATGGCCATCAAACAAACTAGGAGGGGCCCTAGGGTTTATTCACCACCCTAAGGGAGTTAGAGCTCTCTCCTAAGTTTTTTAATAAAAAATAAAATAACTAAATAATCAAGATGAAAGCTACTTGACATAAGGAAAATGAACACCCAAGTATACAAGGAAGAAGAGAAACCCTACTTAATATATCTTAATGTGTTAGTATCAATCTGTAAAATAGGCTTAGAAATACTATCTAAAAATATAAAATCAATGAAATAACACAAGCTACCAAACATACATATAAACCATAAATGTAAGTATGGTGTACCAAGTGCTCTTAGTAAGAAGGTATCTTCCTCACTTACTAATTGTGTTGGAACCTCCCTCGAGTTGGTGATGTTAATTGATCAAGATGTAGGAGGGATAGAGATAAGAATACCCTCGGAGAAACTACTCAATATAGTAAGGGAAGAGAAAACCAATGAACATGATAACCTATCGAGGAAGCCTTCAAATGGTGGAGGGTTGAAAGACAAAAAATACAATTATTCCAATGAGTGTGAGAGAAAGAGGCAAGACCAATAGATCACAAGCTTGATGTGGATATGAGAGAGTTTCAATGTATAGGAGAATGAGAAAAGAGACTTCTAATTAGGATGAAAGGATAAACTTAAATAGAATTTAGAACAACATAATACAATTTCTAAGTGTTTCCCTAGGTGTTCGACAAGGTGCCATTTCTGTTAGAACAAACCCATGGATTTTCACTACAAAACCACTAGTTAGAGGGAAATGACATGAGAAATTCCAAAAAACACCCTCTTTGATCCATGGGCCATTGTTAAGCCCTAATATTGGCTCATTACCCCTTAATTGGGGCATATTATATTAGTAATTTTATTTTATTTATGTCGGCTTTAGGCCATTAGATGTAATTATACCTCCTAGTCTCATATATATACCAAGGAGACATTTTCATTTTGAATCATCTTGTACTTGAACATTTAAGTGGGGTAAAAGGAGGTTTCCCCCTCGAAGAGGCTTATTATCTGAAATTATCTCTTTTTCAAGGCATTGAGTACTTTTTATGAGGTTTTTCTATGCTATATTGATATTTGGTTCTTAACATATGGTATCAGAGTTCAAGGTCTTGGGGTTTCGTTGCTACATCTGAGACACCTTGGAATTTTCGATATAACTTTTTTTCAACAAGGTTTCAAAAAGAACAGCTTGGAGGATATTTATTAGATGGATCAAGGTACGTTGTGTTCAAAATTCATCTCCTGAGGCCTTATACTTTATGAGATACATCCTATACAAGATAGGGTTCTGGAATCATCCTGAACTGAGTCATTGCGGAATTTTCGCTATAAAAACTTTTTTGTAACGTTTCAAACTCTAAAATCTAGAGGCTATTTACAAAAATTAGTAAGGTATCTTTGGTAAAACTTTCAGCTTATGGGTCATCTTAAATTTTTATATACACCTTGTGTAAGATAGGCTATCTGACTAGTCCTATTGACTAGTCTCAAGAAGGTGTTCCAGGTAAAACAATCATAACTTCTTCCTAGAGTATCCAAATTGAGTGGGACTAGTTTCATTGGATTGTGGACAGTCTGTAGTATTTCTGGTACGAGTTTCAAAATTTTATATCAATCATTTTGTGTTGGGCACGCTATACAAGTGAGATCTCCTGGAAAGGCCAAAAATCGGCAAGTTGTGGGGAAGTTACCGTAAATTCCACTTGGCACATCCAATTTTGATCAGACCTATGGCATTGAAGAGAATACATATTAGAGAACTACATAAAAAAAAAAATCATACCCATAAGGGTTGAAACTTGGGAGATACAACAGAAGAAATATTGTCTAGCAGAACCACCTCAAAATCAAGGTTCAAAAGTGATACTTAGCCAACATGCCACCCAAAAAGGGAACTTCTACACCAAATAAGCCTCCAGAAAATCC
>ML779904.1:248621-260484 GCA_009831015.1 Picea engelmannii | reverse complement strand
CCCTTTATAATTGTCCGATGACCAATCCGCAAAAGGGGATTTGGTCCTTATACAATTACCGACATGATTAATCCAATAACAATAATAATAATAATGACATGATTAATCCGCAATGGGGATTTAATCCACTAATAAGAAGAATGCTCTTTGCAGTTACATTATTTCAACAGATTGAACCATACAATCTAAATTTAATTATCCATCGCATAAATTCACTGTAAACAATGGTAAAGTAATTGATTGTGCATTCGTTTTCATGTGTTTCTTAACAGAATATGTAAATCGTACAGATTTGGTCCCTATAAACACTTCCCTTGTAGTGCGCAGAGTTGCAAGAAACACGCAGATTAAAAAAAAAAAAAAACACAACTAAGGTATAGTAAAAGCTATTATATTATACCTGCATGCATAAAATTATCAATACTTGGACTGAATTAGTAATTCCTGTGTTGTAATATTTAGCTTTTGTAAGCATTTTTATTGTTGAATATTGGTAAGATTTGATGATGGAAAATCTACATAAAATTATTAATACTTGAACTGAATAAATAATGTCCATGTCTAATATTTAGCTTTTGTAAGCATTTTTGTTATTGAATATTGGTAAGATTTGATGATGGCAATAGAGAATTGTCGGGCAATTGTAGGCTTTAATCTCCACAGGATCCTATAGTTTATGATATGGTATCATGAGATACTCAAAATAGAAAGACGTTGTTTGCTTGTGTCAATTAATGCAGAGATGTGAGCGTTGGAACAAGAAATAAACAGATGTGAGCGCTTGCTTATTTATTATGTTCCAACGCTTGCTTGTCTGTATTTAATTGTGTATATATTTTGTTGGGTGATGTCTATAAACAGATGAGTCATTCAAGCATGCAAGACAATGAAAGAGGAGGACGATTTTGGAGAAGTGAAGAGGACAATTTTGGACTCCAAGCGATAGCAAGATATTCACTTCCAACAGTAGCAAGCAGATGCCAACGTACAGATGGATGGTCATTAAAACTCTTTAAAAATGACAAAAAACAACACTATTGCAACACTTAAGGTGAAAAAACAACAAATGGTGTGCATTAACAATTACAACACTATACAATCTTGGAGTTGTGATTCTAATACATTGTTCAACTGACATCTCAAAACATAAACATGGAGTTGTGATTCTATTACATTATTCAACTGACATCTTAAAACATAAACATGAAGCTTTGTTAGCAAATAGAACTTAATTTAGACTCTATTGGACGAATCCTAGATTAGATTCATCCCAACCATCAATCTATCAAATAACAAATCTATTACACATCTTTTTTTTTTGCTTTAAAATTGAAAATAATCTCTTTCTTAATATCAAATTTGTAATTGAATAAAACTGAATTTTAAAATGTTATTTATAACCATTAATATTTATTATAATATTAGAGTATATTTGTAAAAAATTATTGCATACTTATTTTATAAAGATTGTAAAACATTCTACATATATTGTTTAATTTAATATAGATCATGAATGTAAATTATTTTATTTTATTTCTAGCAATTTTATTTCTAGCAATTTTATTTGGGTCTATGCATTTAAAATCCTAATCCTACTATGTTACTTTGCATTTGCATTTATATTAAAAATGTATTTTCAATTGCTAGATATTTTGTATCTTAAAAATAGATAATTAATCTATTATTTTAGAAAATTAACAATTTATAAATATTTATAACCTTAAAGTTAACATTATGAATTCTTATGGATTTAAAACTAACACCATATGATGTTACTAAGGATGAACATCAAATTTTATCACTAGCATGGAGCACCAAAAGGTCATTGAGGTCACATACAAAGAAATCTAAGGGACCATGGTCATCTTTGGCAAACATTCCTTGATTGGCAGTGTTTTTACATTGTCTCACTGATTTATGTATTGCTCACATAGAATGGGGCTTCTTATCCAAGCCTTCTTAAATGAAATGGAAAACTAAAGTAAATAATTGGCATATAGATGTGAGCGCTGGAACATGAAATACGTGATATCTAAACACAGATAGATATCTTAGATCTGGATATTGGAAGAAGACAAAAGCCCTAATATGACAACCCCAAAGTTGACAATATTGTTTGCATTATCACAAAGCATATAGTAGGATGGACAAAAGTATTTGCAATCGATCACAATATTGTTTGCATTGATCACAAAGCATATAGTAGGATGGACAATAGTATTTGCAATCGATCACAAAGGATAGACTATAGTAATTGCAATTGATCACAGTAAATTTGCGATTGACCACAAAGTAGGTTGGTTCTCTATTTCAAGTCGGATGAAGCATCTGCATTTCCAAGAATCTTCCTTCATAAAGCAATCAATAACAAGAAAATGGTGCTACAAGGAAATGGTATGAGCACACTAGACACCGATCCAAGGTGTCTTAATCCATGTCCTTAGAATTATAACTTTAGTTAGGATGAATAATGTGGCTATATATGTAGGTGACTAAGCCACGTAGGGATATCCTAGAATAGATAATAGCATTTGCCTTTGATGTCAGGAAACAGCGCAATGAAAAATATATCATGGTCCTTACTTTAAGCTCGAGGGAGCAGTTGCATATCCAAGAGCCTCACCATAAGTAATCAGTCTAAACTAGAAGTTAATGTGATCATACAGGATGCTGGCCTCAAGCGGTGTGTAGTCCATGTGATAAGTTTTATCCTTGTGTGACCATATGGTATAGTGTGCCTACCAACACACTGACTTCTATTTTTATCTTCTTTAATGCAAGCCAAAACAGAACCGATAAAGTCAAGTGGATACTGTCAACTATGAAAGCAATGCTAGCCACTAACTCAGAAAAAATCTCACATTGTATAGATCTTTTCGGCTTTAACTTGCATATAAAGATTTTGATGCCATACTGTTTTGAATGAAACACTTCCCTAATAACAGTATCTCGTGTCAATATATATCAATCTCTCAATCTCACATTGTATAGATCTTTTCGGCTTTAACTTGCATATAAAGATTTTAATACCATACTGTTTTGAATGAAACACTTCCCTAATAATAGTCTCTCGTGTCAATATATTTTCTTGATAGTATTAAAATATATCAACGTATTTGTACTGAGAGGCGAGGTGCTCTTACAGATCAGGGTAAGTGTATAAGTAATGCCAATAAAATAAAATAGAAAAAAAAAAAAAAAGGAGACCAAATGTATAAGTAATGCTAATAAAATAAAATAGAAAAAGAAATGACTGTCAAATAACTGATGTTAAGAAAGAAGTCCATATGTCAAAATTAAAATAACAAAACAAACAGATCAGGGTAAGTGTACAAGTAATGTTAATAAAATAAAATAGAAAAAAAAAATGGCAGTCAAATAACTTACCTTAAAATAGTAGTCCATATCTCAAAATTAATAATAACAAAACAAACTAGAATAGATCCGTCTTAAACCCAATTTTTTTAAGCACAAAATTAATAATAACAAAACAAACTAGAATAGATCCATCTTAAACCCATTTTTTTAAGCAGTGAGGAGTTTACACCTGGTTAAAACAGAATCTTTAATGGTAATTTGCAGTTTAATCCTGACATAGTATAAACTTAGCAATTTAAGCAATACTAGATTGAAAATGATTAGATTTTAAACTAGAAAGCAGTCTCTGGAACAATTTTACTATATGTCAAAAAGCAAATGGCGCGTCTTCAACTATCGGCGCATTGCATTGAAAATCTACAATCAAAAGACACGTGGTGGTTATGCCACAAAAAGCACAGCTTAGTAATACAGATCATAAAAATGGTATGAATTCAACTTACTATTAAACTACTGCTATTTTATTCTGAACAGTGAATACCCTTTTTACACACATGATGCCCTTACAATAATGACATTACCGCACCAAATATATTTAGACTCCTCAGACACCTGGTAATACATGTATAACATATCTAAGAAAAAATTCCCAAATTCATGTTAATACAACTGATCCAGGTGGCACTTGTTGAAGCACATTAAAATTTTGCATCATCTGCGCTTCTGCTATCAGTATTGTCAAAGCAATTTGAACCTCAAAGGATAAAAGTTGGCATTATATATATATAAGACCTTAGTGGAGAGAAAAAAGGTTGGCAGTAGGCAAGATCAACTTTGCTAGAACCAATATTTTTCAGACATATTAAACAATCCACAAAAATGCCTGGGCAGAACGAAGCAGGCAAGTAAAATAAGAAATGACAAAAGCCTACCAAAAATTATTATTGCTCTCATTACAAAAATTGCCATGACTCCATATAAAAGTAATGTGGATTGTTGTTACAAGGATAAGATCAAGATAATATCAACTTCAAATCCGCATCCTAATGGGGCTTGGGAACATATCCATCTACAGCAAAATTCCTTGTGGCAGCAGGCAAAGCAACTTTCATCCCATCAAGCTCTGGCTTAGCAATGACTTGACAACCCAACCGAGACCTACACAAACACCAAACCAAAATCAATATTTGGTAGCCCAACATAAAAACGCAGCTGAGAGGAAAACCAAACTAACTATCTGGTAGCACACCAAAAGCCAATTTATCAAGTTATTAAGAATTTCAAAATAAATAACAGATACCTAAGCACTAACCCAAAATTATACTATTTGGCAGTTCACCATAAGACATTCCGCATTAATAAAATTGAAAAACCAAAATCAATCTCTGGTAACACCATAAGACACTTTCTGTGCTAACATATTTGAAAAGAAACTCACGTTCTTGTCAGGCCAAAAGCACTAACCCAATATTACACTATCTGGCAGTACACCATAAGGTACGTTCTGAATTAATAAAAATGAAAAACCAAAATCAATCTCTGGTAGCACACCATAAGACACATTCTGTACTAATATTTTTGAGAAAAAACTCACGTTTCTGTAAGGCCAAAAGCAAGATCTAACATGTCATTCTCTTCATCTGTTGGCTCCGGTAGCTTGTTATAGCAATCCTCATCCTGTAAAAAGAAGACAACCCTTGAACATAGAAAGAAGGAAAACAAAACAAAACACAACAAACAACTCAAAATTTTTGTAGTGCCCAATAAACTATAGGACAAGAATTTACCATGAGAATAACATGACAAGTAGAACAGGCAAGTGATCCTTCACATGCCCCTGAACGATTATAGCAGCCAAAAATAATTAGAAAGGTAAATAGAAGAGAAGAAAATATGTTTATGCCTATACCATAATTTGATTGCCCGTAAAAATGATTTGGCACCTTCAAGCTCTATATCATTCTCATGGGCAGCTTCAAGCATCGACATTCCAACTGGCACTTTGATGGTTTTTTCTTCACCATCCTTGTCAACAAATGTCACTGAGATTCTGTATATCCCAAAAAAGAAGTTAACATTTAGATTCATCTTAATGAAAATTGTCAGAATGCTTTCCACTTTGTATATTTCAATTTTGTCAAATGGTGCCTATCAGCTAAATCACCTCTGTCAAAAATTACCTGGTCCTTGTAGAGTGTAGATAGAATTCTAATTACTTTTTGTTTTTTCATTTGTCTCGACTCTTTCTTAAGTTTTTATGGTAGAACAAATCATAGGTTACACACAGGTGATAGAATATGTCATGGGATATCGCCTTCATAGTACCTGGTTAAGAAACTCTATGGCCACCACCTCTAACCCAGGTGCAAATGTGTTACTATTGAATGACGCATATCAATTGTTCAATCAGAGACCCTGCCAACTTTACCTGGCCCCCGACAAAACCCTTAGAAGTTCGTATAATATTACTGGAGATAATACTATGGCACTGCAGTTTTGCCTGCCTCCTGAAAATCAACTTCAAGAACATTGAACACTTTTGAATCCATTTTTGTCAGTCTTTCCCTGTTTTTGCCTCACAATATTTCCCTCAGTGCACTTCTTGGGTTCATATTATTAGAGGTGGCAGAACTTCCCCAAAAAAAAGTGTATGAAATATTGGAAGACCTTTTAAAATATTCAAAACCCTTTTAAATTGATTTCTAAAAATTATTAAATGGCATGTCTGCTCCCCTGTGCAGAAAATGCCGATGTCCCCGAGATGATTATACCATCTGCCAAGACAAACATGTCATTTTTAGTGATCATTCAGGATACAAAAAAGCACAGCCACGGTCCACAACAATGAAGGCAGATGCCCCTGCAACTTGTGTTCCAGATTCAAGTATGGAGGTCCTCCATTACATGCCAGTTGCAGCTAATTTTCATTTGGGCGCAGCATTAATTCCCCTCTAGCAGCAATCCTTGTTCGAGCATGTTTGCATACTCTGCATATACTGGCCAGTTACAGAGCAGACTCACAAGTTGTCAGGGTTTTCATAAGCTGAGTGTCAACCGTTGGACTATAGTGGTGAGTTTGTCACAGGTGCACGGTCCCAAAGATCACCTGGTTTCAAGCCTCTAATTGACACCCTAATTGCCTCTGGATCTCCAAATTAATACTTCCATGACAAACTAGGACCCACCATGAACCTCCGTTTCAAATTTCGTTGAAAAGGGAGTTTGTTTGAGTTAATTTTGGCATTAGCCCCTTTCACCTTTGCTGTTTAATTAACAGATGGGGATCAAAACACATCATCAAGGAAAAAAACAAAAAAGGTAATTGGGGCCTTTTGGTGACATTGAAAAAAATAATTGTTTTCATCTTTCAATCAGATTAATGAACAAAAGGAGCCAAGGGGATTTAGAACTAAGCCACCTCCTTCAGAAGTCTTATGCACCTCATGCTAGCCAAGAATCTTTCATACAAGTGTGGTGAAAAGTTATGGAAGCAAATTAGTTTTGAATGCATGCAGCAGCTGTGTAAAGCAAAAAAGAGGAAAAGGGGAGCACATGGGATTTGAACCTAGGACTCCCTTTCCCAAAGCCTTAAGCCTCCCCTTGCCATACACATAATCATTGAAATGCTTTGAACAGAATATTGTTTTGAGATGTGATAGGTTGGCTAGCTGATGCAAAGCCAAAGGTAGACAACTCCACAAGGTCCGAACAATGAAGAGAGGTTGGGTTAAAAGCTGCATACTCTAGCATATCCAATCTGCATCAGCAGCACACCTGCACAAGATAAGGATAAGGACTCATGGAGAGGCGAGAGCTGCTGATATCTTCACCGAGTCCTTGAAAGAAGTGAAGTTTGTGCATCTTTGCGACTTTTGCGGGATGAGTTAAGTTGTCATCAAGGGGGAATGTAATCTAATGACATCCTTCCCTTGTTTGTGTACTTATTCATCTAATGATGTCGAGTGGCTACATTTGAGGGTGTGACGAACCAGATCACACACATCCAAAATATTTGGAACAGTGTAAAGAAGTCCATGTGGATAAAAAATATATTGAATAAAATGTACGAGAATATAAATATGATACTGTTTACAAATGAGGGCCATATATATATCCACGCAGGGGTGCCCTTTCACTAAGAGACGTCTACTTTCATTAGGATGTCATGTCTCTTCATTACATATTAATTATTAGTTATTAGCTATTGTTATTATTTATTTATCTTTATATTTTATATATTTATATCTATTACATTGCTTTCCCCTTTAGAAATGCTTCGTCCTCAACATATTTATAGAAAAGAATTACGTCTTTGCCCTGGTTTGTAATGTCTTCACATGATTCTCTGTTCTTGATGCTATCATGGCTAATGATACAAGATGGTATGAACTTCTAATTGTTGAGTAGAACTGATGAACTCTAAAAAGGATCTGACCATTCTAATTCGATCCTTTGTCTAATGTTGTGCTTATAAAATTCCTAATTTAAATTGTTATTATGAGACTCAATTGTACTGGCATCAATATTCTTCGAACGATAAATCAATCATTTCCGTTCACAGCGATGTTGATAGACTGACTTATTAATGTACCTGCTTTCCTGATTAGGATGTCAATAAGGTGTCTTCGTAGCATAACTTTCCTTTATTGTTCATGTAGCGTTCTCTTGATTTAATTTGGTGTTTTATCTTCTTCATGCACTAGTGTTGCCTTCTTGATAGCTGAATTTCTATAAGTACACCTGAAATTTCCATTGTTTGTACTCCAACATCCGTATATGTCTTTTCTTCAACTGGTTTGGCATGTTCTTGAGTTGTCATGTTGATTGGATCTGAATTTGTTCCTTTCTCTGCAACTTGGATTTTTACAGCTGATGATTCCTTTATTTTGATGGGATCAATCAGCGATTTATTGCTGATAAGTTGCTTTAGTGTTTCTTGTTGCGACTTCTTTTCAGCTTTTAACTTCTTAATCTGTGCGAACAAGTTGTGACTATGATTCTTAAGGCGAGAAATTTCTTCATCTTTATCTGCAACAACCTTGTCAAATTCTTTTTGCACCTTTGGCACTATTTGTTGATTATCTTTCAGGATAATCTTTGCTATATCTTTAAGGTCTTCTGATATTGTTGGATATGAATCCAATTTAACGTCCTGTAACATTATCTTCTTTTTATAGGAAAATGTCAAAAACTTCTTTGTGTTTAAGATGAAAGACCCTAGTGTTCCCATCCAGGGTGAACCCGGAATTATGACACTGCCATCAAACAATAAGGATCTAACAGTGAATTGCGATACAAGGGTATAATCTCCCATGTTTAGTTGTAGATTGCTTATGTCGTATTCTTTTTCATTTCATGAGTTTATCTTTTCAATTATATTTGACTCAGGAATCAATAATTAGGTAGCACATTCGACACTAGCATAATTACTATTCTCAGTCGGGGCAATAGAAATAGTAATATCTTTCCCTGCAAGTGTCCCTCTGATTCTCAGTAGCATCGAAACACTTTCTTTCAGTTTTAGGAAATCTTCTTTTTCTCTATTACTCGGATCCATTTTGTTTTTCGTCGAAATTTTGCAATAAATAATTCCCCTGATTATGAAGCTTATATACCCCTTTTTCCTCCAGGATTAAATAACTCCTTAAATTTGAATTATACCTTTATATTAAAAACTCTTTTGTGGCTTCTTTGAGAATAAAATTTCCTTGACCAACCCTTTTATAAAAATTCCACTTAAATATATATATGCTCTTTTTCCTTTTTATGTCCTTTTCAAACTCTTAGGAACCTTGAATATTTCTCCACTTTCTACATATTAAAACCTTTCTAACAACCCTTCCATTATCAGATAGATGTCTTTTGGGTTCCCGTGATTATCCACTGATTGACTATAGACTTTTACGGCCTATTGAGTACAGACTTTTACAGCCTATTGATGGACTATTGTTGCTTGGATACTATGCAATGAACTTGGCTCCTCCATTAGAACCTCTTTAATAACTCACTTTGTGTTCAACTTCCCTTTTTTTTTAATTTATGGTTTTATCTGTTAATATTATGGTAGCTTCGGGAGGTATGAACCTCTATTGTGACCTATGACGAGATTAGAATATTCCGGAAGGAAGCAAAGAAGTAAAGGAAACCCTAGACGAGATGTCGGCTACAGAAATATAATTAATATGAATTAATTAGTACCCAGAAGGAGAAGTCGGCCCCAGTAAGTTTGCCAGAACCACTATAAATACAGGGAGCCAGTTCTCATTATTCACATTCTCAGAATTGCAGAGAGCCAGTTGTGCGCACTGCAGTTGGCAGTTTTGTGTGCAAGTTTCTGGGGAAGGTGTTGCGCCAGTTTCTGGGTGGGACTATCTGATCAGCTTTGGTTTCTATTCTTGCTTGGTGCATTAGCCTTGCTTGGCTATTGATTGCTACCAGTATTCTTCTCTGTCAAGGTCAAGGTGCTCGGAGGGTGGCTTCGGCCAATGGTTGGGTGACAAGGGTATTGTCAATGGTAAAACAAGCACAATCTTTCATATTCTAACAGGTTATGGGCCCACACCTCCTTCATTCAGCCTAAACGCTGAAAGGAAGCATAGCCGCTAGGATATTGAGCTCGCTGAGGAACTGTCGCTAGGGTTACTAGCAGGAGCAACATCAAAGACACTGTCGCTAGGGTTACTAGCAGAAGCAGTTGCAAAAACCCTAATCTCAGATCCGGCACCTTGTGATGGAGCATCTCGCTCAAGAAGAAGATATTCATATGCACCCTAACTCAGCGCACCTCTTGGCTCTCTCAGAAGACAGAAACGACGAAGTTGAAGTTTTGGATCAAGGCATGACCAGTTATCAGTCAACCGAAGACATGAGTGAAACGATTAGTCTTCTACACTACTCAGCACTTACCGGAACGATTGAAGATGACATGTGGATAATCAATAGCGGAGCTTCTAGGCACATGACAGGAGATCAAGCCAGACTCTCAAATCTAAATGAGAAGAAGACCTCGTACAAGGTAGAGCTTGGAGACAAAACCACTTACCCCGTGGAAGGATTTGGACAAGCCTCCATCAAAATAAAAACAGGTAACTATGTTCACTTAAGCAATGTTTTATATGTACCTGGTTTAGAAAAGAATCTTGTATCAATATCTTGCCTAGAAGACAAAGGAAACAGAATAGCTTTCGTGGATGGAAAAGTGTTATCATGGCATAAAGACTCCAGCATAGAGAATGCTAGGGTTATTGGAAGTCGTGAAGGAAATCTGTATAGACTACTAGAACAAAATGAAGAAGCTCTTGTACATAATGAAGTCAACCCCAATGAGCTTTGACACAAAAGGTACACTCACATTAACTATCAAGATTTACCCTTTCTCAAAAGGATGGTTGAAGGAATACCAGAGTTACAGTCTACACATGAAGGAATCTACAAAGGATGTGCTCTTCGAAAGAATATCAAGAAACCATTCCCAAGCAGCAACAACAGATCTAAGGAGATTCTAGATCTGATACACTCAGATGTTTGTGGACCGATGCCAATAAGATCTCTAGGAGGATCTTTTTACTACGTAATCTTCGTAGATGACTATTCAAGAAAGACTTGGCTATATCTACTAAAGACAAAAGACGAAGTATTCAACAAGTTTCAAGAGTTCAAAGCAGAGATAGAAAACCTCACGAATAAGAAGATCAAGACGCTAAGAACCGATAATGGTGGAGAATACACATCAAAGTAATTCGTTGCATTCTGCAAATCGACAGGGATTAGGAGGGAGTTGATTGTTCCTCATAATCCTCAACAAAATGGTGTAGTAGAAAGAAAGAACAGATCCATTGAAGAAACCGTAAAAGCCTTACTAAATGATCAAGGTCTATCCATGTTTTTATGGGGAGAAGCAGCAATGACAGCAATATATGTGCAAAACATAAGTCCTCATTGTATATTGAAGGACATGACACCAGAAGAAGCCCTCTCAGGTAAGAAACCCAATGTGGAAAACCTAAGAATATTTGGATGTCCTGTTTACTCTCACATTCCCAAGGACAAGAGGAATAAACTAGAACCTTCAGGAAAGAAAGGGATATTCGTGGAATACAGTGATTCATCCAAAGCTTATAGAATATATATTCCAGAACAACACAAGGTCGAAATCAGAAGAGACGTAACATTCCATGAGAAGATGGCCTTCAAGAAATCCATAGAAGAAAATATAAAAGAAGAAGAGATTGAAGAACTTAACGAAGAAAGCACAGAAAACGTAAATAACGAAAAGGAACTACCTGATCATCCTATGGAGCCATGTGAAAACATTGATTCAAATATCGTACCTAAGACCAAGAAAAGACCAGCTTGGCTTGAAGCTACTTTACAAGTGTTAATGTTTAAGCCATTATTATAGTTGTTTGCATTTCATTAGATAACAATAGCATAATCCAAGATCACTGAGAAATACACAATCACAAGAGACACAACATTTATCCTGGGAAACCCTCTAGGGAAAGAAAACCCAGCAAAACTTCCTTAATATAGATAGCCAATACAA
>ML779904.1:222569-234609 GCA_009831015.1 Picea engelmannii | reverse complement strand
CTAGGTTTCAGCACCTTCCACTGAAATATTGGGGCTAATTTTTACATAGGAGTGTACGGCCTCCCTCAATGCACCTCCAAAAACTGTCAGATTGCAAATCGGAGAACTTTTGATTTTTGGCCCTAGGGTTTCTACAACTCATTAAAGGATTTTTGCAGCTCACCAGTGTTCTTCTAACTTTCAAGGCTTATTGTTGGCAGTCATAAGTCCAACGAAACCTAAAGTTACTAGCCTAGCCTAGCCGTTAGGGTTTGTGGAAGAATCTGCAAACCATGAGGAACAGAACTTTGGTGGAAGATAGGCTTGATGGATCAAGCAACTTCAGTTCCTGGAAATCAAGACTACAGATTAYCCTGGAAGAGGATGACCTATTGAGTTTGATAGAAAAAGCTCTACCAGAAACAACTACCGATGAAGAGAAGGAAGATTGGAAGGCAGATGACGTCAAAGGAAGGAAGATAATCATCTATTCAGTAAGAGATCATCTACTACCTCGTATTACTAACCTAAAGACAGCTTATGAGATGTATGATGCATTGAAGAATATGTTTGAAACTAACAACACCCTCAGAGCTCTTACATTGAAGACCCAGCTTCAACATATCAAGATGACAAAAGTTGACACCGTTGCTACCTTCTTCATGAAGATCTCTGAGATCAGAGATCAACTAGGTGCCATTGGAGAAACCATATCATAGAGAGAACTTGTCTTGACTACTCTCAATGCTCTTCCAAGACATTGGGAACCATTTCTTCCAAGTATCAGTGGTAGAGAAGATCTACCTGGATTTGTTCATTTATGGGCAGACTACACCTAGGAAGAAACTAGACTTATAGTCAAAGGAGGACTCCCCTCATGATGACAATCATGCTATTGCCTTTCATACAAAGAAAGGCAACAGAAGAAATAGAAGTTTTTTCAACAAAGCATTCAAAGACAAGAAGACTACATCAGCTTCAGGTCATGAACACAGAAAAGACAATTCAAAGATTCAATGTTTCAGATGTGACAAGTATGACACATTGCGAGAAATTGTCCTACCAGGAAGAAAGGAAGACAATTTGCATCCACTGCTAACATTCATCCAGAACCACCTCAGAGAGATGAAGACGTGAAAGATGAGGTTTTCTTCTTCCGAGCTTTCTCAGGAGGACCAAAAGCAAGATTGAGCATGACTGTAGACTAAGGTAAGTTTTGTACTACATTCCTTATTTCATTTGATTAGTATCCTATAGTTGCTTGCATTTTGATATTGAAGGGCCATTCTCCCTGGTACAAAAGTCCAAAATTTTCTTGGTTGGTTATTATCCTAGTACAGGAGGCCATTTTGGTTGTTATCCCTACGGAAGGCCATCTTGGTTATTATCCTAGTACGGGAGGCTAGCAAAGCACTGTAGAGGCAGTAAAGGACCTAAGAAGACATGGGATGTCTCTAGGATAGCAACACAAGAAAATGATGATGTCACAATTCCTCCAAGACATATGTTTATCCTTCCGACTTCAGAGAGAATCACTTGACTTAGAGGGAGTCAAACTATTTGAGAAGAAGGAAGACACAATACATTTGTGGGGTACAGTGAATCTTCGAAGGCATATCGGATCTACATCCCTGGTCAGAGACAGATTAAGGTGAGCAGAGATGTCATATTTGAGGAAGAGATAGCCTTTCGAAAATCCAAAGAATCTCAGATGGAGATTGACAATGAGACAGTACCTTCTCCCCCTTCAGCAGTTCAGAGGGAGACAGTCATTGATCCAATTGATTCCGTAGCTCCAGTTGATGTTCCCAGAGACATTGCAATAGGCCATAAAAGGCCTGCCTGGGCTCGACAGATTCTTCAGGAGGCAGAGGGACTTGCAGCTCCTCGAGGTACATTCCAAGAGAGTAAGAGACCACAGAGATTTTCGATCTATGTTTCAGCCATGAGCCACATCATTGATACTGAACCTTCTTGTCATGGAGAAGCAGCAGGTGAGCAGGTATGGAAAGATGCCATTACATAAAAGTATCAGTCCATCATGAAGAATGATGTGTGGGATATTGTTCTGAGACCAGAAGGGAAGTTTGTAGGGACTTCCAAGCAGATCTATAGTTGATGGAAGTGTCAAGAAGTACAAAGCGAGATTTGTGGCTAGAGAATTCTCTCAGGTGGAGGGAATTGATTATGAGGAGACATTTTCTCCTGTAGCCCGATACACTTCCATCCGTACGACGATTTCCCTAGTTGCATCCATGGGTTGGACACTACATCAGATGGATGTAAAGAGAGCCTTTTCTCAATGGTGAGATTGAGGAAGAAGTTTACATCGAGCAACCAAATGGATTTGTGATACATGAGCAGAAGACTCATGTGTGCAGGTCGAAGAAAGCCCTGTATGGACTAAAGCAGGCACCTCGAGCATTGTATGAGAAGATTGATGGATACTTGATGAGTTTGGGCTTCAGCAAGAGTGTTGTTGATCCCAACCTATATTATCATATTGTTGGTGATGAGTGTCTGATTTTGGACCTGTATGTTGATGATTTATTCCTTACTGGTTCAGAAAGTCTTATTGTTGAATGCAAGCGTGCATTGACTTCTGAATTCGAGATGAAGGATCTAGGTATGATGCACTACTTCTTGGGACTAGAAGTATGGCAGAGGACTGATGACATTTTCCTAAGTCAAGGAAAATATACAGTGGAGATATTGAAGAAATTCAGTATGACAGACTGCAAATCCATGCCTACACCGATGGTGATGGACCTGAAGAAAATGAACGAGGCTTCTACTGATTCAGGCGAGATTGATCCACATCTTTACCGACAGCTGATTGGATCATTGATGTATCTGGTTAACACCAGACCTGATATATGCTATGCAGTGAATGTACTCATTCAGTTTATGAGTCAGCCAAGACAAACTCACTGGATAGAAGCGAAGCATGTGTTGAGATATCTACAAGGCACAGTTAGATATGGCCTGAGATATGCCTCCGATGTAGACATGAGATTGCAGGGATGTGTCGATGCAGATTGGGCAAAGAGCGCAATGGACCGGAAGAGCACATCCGGTTGTTGTTTAACTTTGGGATCTACCATGGTTTCCTGGTGCAGTAGGAAACAGAGCTCTATGGCTTTGAGTACCGCAGAAGCAGAGTACATAACGTTATGTGTGGCAGTGCGCAAAGCAATGTGGCTTCGCAAGCTCCTTGCAGATTTATTTGGTCATGAGATGGATTCCACTATTATCCATTGCAATAACCATAGTTGTGTGAAGCTCTCAGAGAATCCTGTATTTCATGATAAATCGAAACACATTGAGATCAAATACCATTATATCAGAGATATGGTGCAGAGGAAAGCAGTACACGTGCAGTACCTTTCTACACATGAACAGGTTGCAGATGTCTTCACCAAACCGATTGCCAGGACGAAGTTCGAGTACTTCCGTGAGAGATTTGGCCTGGTGGAGAATGCCTCCCTAGCTGAGAGGGAGTGTTGTTGATTGCAACTTCATGAGACATCCTCCAGATCGTTCTCCTTTGGACTGAGTTGAGACATCTGTGTGAGGAAGCCCAAGTGTTGGGTGTGCCCATGTGATGGGTGTGCGTCATACTCTGGACTGAGTTGTTATGACGTGTGGTCTCTTGTCTACTCCTCTGGACTGAGTTGAGATGACTTGAGATGGTCTCCTGCCCTGTACTCCTCCAGACTGAGTTGAGTCGGCTTGAGATTGTCTCCTACCTTGTACTCCTATGGACTTAGTTGAGTCGGCTTGAGATGGTACTCCCGTGGAGTTGAGTGATCTATTGAGTATGACGTCCCTGTGGCTGAGCACTAGTGGACGTGTGAGATCCTTGCTAAATTGTCTGAGAGTAATATTTACTTGTAACCCTAAATTGTGATGTAAAGGGTACAAGTCGCCCCCACCATATGTAAGATAATTAATATTGTGTAATGATTAATTGTATTATTGAGTTATTGAGGTCGGCCCTATTGTGCCAATAGACACACCTTTTGTTGTGCCAGTTCTTGTATAAATAAAGGTGAATCCTCATTGAGGATTACACACTCTCACTTGTCATCTCGAAATTTCAGCAAGTGCATGTACGGCTAAAGTGCGCACCTCTCTTGGGCGCTAGGTTCTAGGTTTTGGTAAGCACCCTTTTGTGTGTTAGGTTTATGGTGTGGGGGATCTTCTCTTGAGAATATAGCAAAGGATTGTTGGGTTTTTTTCCCTTGTTTGAGAAGGGTTTTCCCAAGATACTTCTTGTGTTCTTGCGCATGCTTATTCTTCTTGTGATCTTGGTTATTGCAACACTTGTGTATGGTATTGTTGCATTGCTTATGGTTCAAGTACATCCTAAATGAAATAAACTACATGTGCATGAGCTAAGCATCTAAAATTCAACACTATCTACCGGTACTATGAGGACAAGAGAGAGGAAGGATTCACCAAGAAAGCTCAGATATGGGGTGTGATTGATGAGCGATGGAATAACACTCTCCATCGTCCCATTCATGCAGTAGGGCTCTATCTCAACCCTGCATTCACTTATGCTTGTGGATTTAATTTTGATGGTGAGGTCATTGATGGTTTCCACCAGTGTGTTCAGAGGATGGTGTTGACTTCAGCTGAACGCTCAGAGATTTCTAAACAGAATGAGATATATAGGATGGCATCTGGGATGTTGGGCTATGATATGGTTGTCCAAGATAGGACCACAAGGATGCCAGGTAAGCTTCAATTTCAAATTTTGTTTATTCCTTTCTATATATTATATATGACATTTATTACTTGATGGAAATCTGAAATATAATTCGTTGTCTTCCTTTCATTTTATTCATTGTAGATGTATGGTGGAAATCTCCTAGATCTGCAGGAACTTGTCGTTCGGGTGCTTAGTCAAACTTGCAGTTCTTCAGGGTGTGAGTGCAATTGGAGTGTCATTGAAAAGATACACTCCAAGAAGCGCAACAGGTTAGAAATGTTAAAAAATGCAACAATCAAAATTTAAATTGTTTATATTTTTTTTTTTAATTTTAATTTTTACAATTTACTATTTACTATTTACAATCACTACCTATGGCTCTCAATGTTCATAAAGGTTAGGTACCCAGCACCTTAATGACTTGGTATATGTTTACTACAATCTAAGGTAGTGGGTGAAGCAACTTGACAGAGAACCTAACATAGAGGCTATTTCATTGGATGACATTGACACCACTAGTCAGTGGAGGGTGGAGATTCAAGAGCCTGAGATGGAGGAGGCACCCGAGTGGTTGGAGGAGGAGCATGCAGATGATTTGAGGGAGGAGGCAACAACGGAGGAGGAAGAGGACGATGTTCAACTTCCAGTGGATATAGAGGCTGAGGAGGAGATTGGACTTCCAGTGGATCCAATGCCACCACCACCTCCACATAGAGCCATACCTGGAATTGGACTTGGGTTCGTTGGGACTCGGAGGAGGCAACACACTTTTCCTTCCACCTCGTCCCCATCACTTACCACCTCAGATGGAGCATCAGGAGCAGTAGAAGCTTCCACTCCAAGCTCATTTCGAGTACCTCCACGACCACCTACTGCTTCCAGAGGAAAAGTGGTACCCTTTACCCGTAAAAGGGCTAGAGCAACATGGCCTAGAGGGAATCAATGATTTGGATTCCTATGATCTATCATTTTCATTTTATCATGTACTATTTAGTATCTAGATGCCTCATGATGATTCATCTCATGAGATACATTTATTTTGATCATTTGATGTGATTTTGTATCTACTATCATCCTATCAGGAACGTGTTTCTGAATTTTCAGTTTAGTAACGATATGTGACCACTTGACATCTTATGCATCTTATTTATTGGTTGTATTTTCATATTTATGTAGCAATGTGTTTATTTGATGTTGTTGTTGCTTTACATGTTTAAAAATTTGAAAAAATGAGTGTTTTTGTATTTTTTTGAGGTCTTGCGACATTTTCCAAGATATTTCGATATTTTCCACCGATGTCGCCATGAAGTTACATTCCGAACCCTCACTGATACTTTCCACGAGACGAGATATACAACATTGATATTTATATCTATTACAGGGGGTGTATGATGTTAGTACAATGATCTTAGGAACATTGTTGATTTGACATAGTGTACATATAATGAAGCATCATTAAACTGTGATACCTCAATAATAGGCTCATATTATCACTATCTATTCACAAACCATAAAAGTGAGTCCCACATGCATAATGGGATTGAATTGCTCAAGTCACAGACCTATTTAAACAAGAACCTAGAGTCCTCTGCGTGATTGAGGTGTGCATGGATTCTGGAACCCCTATGAACTTCGTACATGAGTGCTTGTAAAGAGAGTTGGTGATTAATAGTAATCCTATTTACAAGTGGATGTTTCCCCACCCTAGGGTTTTACCACTATAAATCTCTTGTCTCTCTCTTGTCTTGTTATTTGATTTCTAGTTCCTTTTCCGTAGGTTAGTAGGTTAGATCCTTAGTTATTCATGCTTTATAGGAAAAATTTCATACAACTTCTATTGGAGGACATTAAAGCTCCTTCACAGAATTTGAACAATCTTCGTTCAATTTGTCATTTCAAAGTTCTGCACCATGTTTTGGCCCTCCTTTACACTATTTCCAATGTTAATCCCACAAGATCTGCGATGTTCTCCATTGAAGGGAGCTCCAGAACGAGACACAACACTCCACTAGAAATCCATTGCTCCATATTCCAGCACTAAGGATGAATAATTTGTTGTCCAGATACAGTGGGGTTCAATATTCTGGACAATTAATGTGCACAAATCGATGTTCATAACCCTTATGAGCTTAATCAAGAGGATGGGAATCTGTCTAGGTTTACAGTAAAACTTTTGTGATACGTGAGCTTTTACGCATAATGGAAATTGACTCGGTGACTTGTCAAAATCTTAAGAATGGAAAGTGTACATTGCACCAGCTGTCATCTAACAAAGATGGATGACTATGTGCACGTGTAACATCCCATCATTAACATAGGACTCACAAAGTAATGCCTATTGACATAAAAATACAAGTTTTAATTAAAAGGGTAAAATGTAATCATGAGCTAATTTCGAATTATTTATAACATTGTTAAAAGTACAAATAACACTTTTCAAATTGATTTAAGCCCTATCAAAAATTATTGAATTTTGATTAAACATGTTTGCATCATAGTAAGCTTAACGATTACATTACATTTTACTACAAAACTTTAGGTACATATGTTGTCTTTTGTTGGACTATGGACACCATTTGTAAGGGACAATTTCCTCTCAGCGATTTAATCCCTAGGAGCATTGTTCATTGGACATATTGTACATATAATGAAGCATCATTAAACTGTGAGAATTACAAATACCTCAATAACAGGCTCATATCATCACTATCTATTCACAAACCCTAAAAGTGAGTCCCACATGCATAATGAGATTGAATTGCTCAAGTCGTAGACCTATTTAAATAAGAACCTAGGGTCCTTCACATGATTGAGGTGTGTATGGAACCCATATGAACTATGTACTTGATTGCTTGTAAAGAGAGTTGGTGATTAATAGTAAGCCTATTTACAAGTGGATGTTTCCCCACCCTAGGGTTTTACCACTATAAATCTCTTGTCTTGTTATTTGATTTCTAGTTGCTTTTCCATAGGTTAGTAGGTTAGATCCTTAGTTATTCATGCTTTATAGGCAAAATTTCACTACAACTTCTATTGGAGGACATTAAAGCTCCTTCACAGAATTTGAACATTTTTTGTTTAATTTGTCATTTCAAGGTTTTACACCATGTTTTGGCCCTCCTTTACACTGTTTCCAATGTTAATCCCACAAGATCTGCGATGTTTTCCATTGAAGGGAGCTCTGGAACAAGAACAACACTCCACTAGAAATCCAGTGCTCCAAAATCCAAAGGCTTTAATTATTTTCCATAATCGAGCACTAAGGATGAATAATTCATTGTGCAAATATAGTGGGGTTCAGTATTTTGGACAATTAATGTGCACAAATTGATGTTTGTAGCCCTTAAGAGCTTCATTGAGAGTATGGGAATTGATGTAAAGACTGGAATCTGTCCAGGTTTCGAGTGAAAATTTTGTGATACGTGAGCTTCTACCTATAATGGAAATTGACTTGGTGACTTCTAAAAATCTTAAGAATGGAAGGTGTGCATTGCACCAACTGTCATCTAACAAAGATTGACGACTATGTGCACGCGTAACATCCCTTCATTAACATAGGACTCACAAAGTAATGCCTATCGACGTAAAAGTACAAGTTTTAATTAAAAGGGTAAAATGCAATCATGAGCTAATTTAGAATTATTTATAACATTATTAAAAGTACAACTAATGCTCTTCAAATTGATTTAAGCCCTATCAAAAAATATTGAATTTTGATTAAACATGTTTGCATCATATTAAACTTAACGATTACATAACATTTTACTTCAAAAATTTAGGTACATGACAACTTATGTTGTCTTTTGTTGGACTATGGACACCATTTGTAAGGGACAATTTCCTCTCAGTGATTTAATCCCTAAGTTCCTAGTGGATTTAGTTAGAGTATATCACTAATGGACCAGCATTGCACTATAGGATAGAAGTCATACCATACAAAATAATAACCAGGGTAGGCAATGCTCCCTAATGCCTTCTCTGATTAGTCAATGCAAAGGCAAAGGTAAGTGTCATGCTAGCCTCCCTCTTGGGCAGTTTGGTCAATGCAGGTCAGGGGCATAGGAGAGAATAAGTGAAATTAAGTACAGTCATTTCTCTTTGCGAACGAACAAAGAAAGTATTATCATTACTACGCTCACTAAGGACTAGCCATTTGTTGGGGTTTGGGAAAACAGAAAACATCATTATTTTCTTTCTTCATAGCTCACTCAAATTCATCATTATTTTCTTACCTAAAAACCTAACTCACTCAGGTGGATTATTATTGAAATTTACGCTTGTTAATTTATTTTTTATATCTCATTGTACATAATTCATAGAGGACTTTGTCACACTGGATCAAGCACCTAAATATGTATATCTTAATGTACCTTTAAGAAACTTGATCAAGCCTGATCACTCTCCAACATTTTTGAACTTTTATATATACATAATACTATGAACAATGCACCATATGTGTACATTGCAACAATCTCCTTTCTACTCGCATGCTTGAACTCCTTGGATTCTCTATTCTTGTGTGAGTATTGGCACCATTTGTTATGAACATAAATATACATATACCATAGATATTCATAACATTATAATTAATAAATAATAATTATTAATAATGAAAGGTCATGTCTCAAAGAACGTGACTATTGGTAAAGGGCACCCCTGCATGGGTATATAAGCAGGCCCTCATTCTCATTTGTAATCATCTTATCATATCTTATCTATTCATATTTTATACATTATTCCTACATGGATTATTATGTTATATTCCAAGTATTTTGGACAATTCTTGTGTGAGCGAACTTGGTTCGTCTCATTTGGTATCAAAGCTTCGTTTTCTGATCCCGGCCTTTGGCCAGTCTCTTTATCAGACCTTGTCTGATCCGGCTTTTGGCCAACCCCATCGTTTCAGAGTTTCTCTGAGAAATCTGGTCTTTAGCCATTGATCAGCCCCTTGGTCATTCGAATTTTCAAAGTTCTTAGGAACTTCGGTCTTTGACCAATTCAGGCCTTTAGCCATATAAACCCAGAAGTTTGTTTGCCACAGCCTTTGGCTACCAGACCTTGGTCATAATAAAAAATAAAAAAAAATTCAGAGTTTCTCTAAGTGTCTAGGTCTGTGACCACAACATGCCATTGGCCATTAAAATAAAATTCAGAATTTCATTTTTAACTCATGAAAAGATCATTCCGCTACAAGATTGTTGTAGATGAAATAAAAAGAAATTAGGACATAAAGAAAAGGAAAAAATCAGTTTCAAGAAATAACGTTCCGCTACCAAAACATATAAAAAAATACATCAGTTATACAAGTGCCAAACCTTTCAAACATACATGCACAAATAGTTGTCCGTACAACAATTCATTAGTTGCAAGTCGTACCAATTTGATTGAAGATTGCAGTTCATTAAATTTGTTGTTTCTGTACAGCTGTTGGTTATAATTGAGTGAATCGATACACTGTACAGATCCGCACAAGTTTTCCAGCCATACAACACATAAACGGTTGGCCCATACGTTATCCGTACAGTTGTGATTAGCGTCCATACATCAAATTAAATTATGTCCGTACATCCACAGCAACCACATTGTACCGTATGATTTTTATTGTGAGCCGTACACCAGCCGCTGCAGTACTTTTTGCTATTCTGTACCAATCGTCGTATAATTTATCAGTAGCCGCATATGTACCTTCCATTGCCACCTTGTCCAATTAAATTGAAAATTTTGTACGTTGTGTCCCTACGTCCATACGGTCACATCTCATCACGAATTCCCTTCCTTAATTTGTGAGAAAGTGTTAAATCACAAAGGTTTAACAAGTATTTGGAAAATTCAAAGGGAGATTACATTATTATATTCCAAGCTCATAAAAAAGCAATTAATTGGAATAATTAAAGGTAGAAGGAACCTTATATAATATTTTTTAAAGAAAAAGTATTATTTATTGTTTGCATAATTTAAAAAAAGGAAAAATTCAATTAATAGGGGGTATTTGAATATACAAGTAAAAGAAATATAAAAGAAAGAATAAATAAGGAGATACAAAGGAAATAGAGATTATCAAAGTATATATATATATATAATATTATTTGAGATAAAAAGTCATTTCATATATATATTATATGCCAAGAAAAGTAAAAGGTAAGCATATTGATAAAAAAATATCAATATAAGGGGTTGATTATAAAATAAAGGTGAAGTATATGTGAAGTATAAGGAAAAGGAATTTTTCTAAAAAGGATTGAAGAAACATTTAAAAACCATTTATTATGGAAGAATATCAAGATAATTCAGAAATACAATCATGAATATTGGAAGGAGAACTAGGACATTATAAAGTGAGCAATCAAAAATTACAGTTTAAAATTGAGAAGGAAAAATATTTTAATGGGTTAACACAGAAAGATAATCGTTACTTCAAAGAGCGTATTCGGGAACTCATTGCACAAAATGAAGAACTAAATACCGAAAGACAAAAAATGGACCAAGACTTACTAGAACGAGATGAAGAAATATTACGATGAAAAAATCATAGTGAAAAACTTCTTACTCAAATTAAGAAGTCAAGGGATACAAAACAACGTGTCCAGGAGTTGGAGCAAGAGAATCAAGATCTCGGGAAGAAATTATCAGGAAATGAGGAAGAAGCTTCTCGTTTAAGGAACCTTAATCAAAAGTTACTAGAACAAATTAAAAGCTTAAAGGATGAAAGAAGGGAGAATCTAAAATTAAAAAATAAAGATGACAAGTCAGAAGATAAAGAAGAACTTTTACGATTAAAGCGACATAATCAAGATTTACAAATGCAAATCAAAAGGCTTAAGCATGATAAGAAGTCTTTACAAGAAGAGCTAGATCACAAAACATCAATAATCGATAAAGAGACAATGACTGAACCTATGGAACTAAAGAAGTCGTTAGATGTAAAAGTCTCAACTATGGATAAAGGAATTAATATAGAACCAATCAACCTTATAACTCAAAAGGATGTGAATCCAATTGATGTAAAGAGGTCTTCAAATGTCGAAGAAGAAACAATCAAGGGCCATGAAGAAAATTCAATTCCAAAAGATAATCAACAAAAAACTACAAGTATACGAAGTAAGGATCAAGTTACAAGGATGCCTTATCGACATCCTAATCACAAAAATCGATACTTTAGCCAATCCTTGTATCAACAGAAACAAATGACCAATATGTCGAAGATTATACTTCAGCTACAAGTGATGCTCAAAATAGAAGTTATCATGAGAGTCGAAATACATCAAGTTCTTTCCAAGAACCCTATAAACTCCCCATACAGAAGATCGAATTAGGATGGGCAGACTCCTTTACAATGCGAAATTT
>ML779904.1:138727-178143 GCA_009831015.1 Picea engelmannii | reverse complement strand
CAGATAGCCCATTGTTGATATTCTATATTGAGGGCAGACATTCTTTCAGATCTCACAGACGTGAGTGAAAGATTGGCCCAGATGATTATTGTTGATATTCTATATTGAGGGCAGACACTCTTTCAGATCTCACAGACGTGAGTAAAAGATTGTCCCAGTTGATTCAGTTTTTATCATAACATTGTTTCTATGCAGATGAAGACTACTGTGGTAGCAGACATTCTTTCAGATCTCACAGACGTGAGTGAAAGATTGGTCCAGATGATACAGTTTTTATCATAACATTGTTTCCATGCAGGATGCTCTCAGATGTTTGTTATGAAGACTATATGACAATAGATGAGGACTATTGTGGTGAATATGTTTCACCGTTCGCAACCATACGTTGCTGATCAAGTGCTTATGTATTACTTGATGTGGTAGTGAACCACTGGATTGTAGTTATGTACTATTGTGAATAGACACATGTGTGTTCTATCCTCGTTCTAATTGCCTTGAAGACTATCAGCAGTTTATTGGAGATAATGATCATTCAGATGAATGATGAACAGAGATTTTCCAGACGGAAAACAGTTCAGAGCTTTTACTCCTCTTGTATCACTCTATGGTGAGAGTGACTTATCCAGCATCATATCTAACTACTCAGATGAAGTATGGTTTCGAGAATTGATGAAGCTGATGGTGATGGTGATGGTGATGCTCATGATCTAGTCATGAAATAGTCTAGATGACTATATTGATGCTACCGGGTAAATGGTATATTTTGTGCTCAAGTCCATTACCTGTAAATACCTCTCTAGCTAGGAGGGAGTGTTAATATTATGGTAGNNNCGGGAGGTATTTACCCCCACGTGTGAACCTGACGAGAATAGAAGACTCCGGGAAGCAAGAGAAACCCTAATGAGTTGGCTAATAACCCTAGAAGCCTTGTCGGCTGAAGAAGATAATTTATATTAGGCTATTAGCCTCCAAAAGAAGAAATCGGCCAGAATTAATAATAATATACTTAACAGACACATACCCAGAAGGAGAAGTCGGCCCCAGCAAACCGGTAGGATTACTATAAATACAGGGCGCTAGTTCTCATTTGTAGCATCTCAGCAGTTGCAGACAGAGCCAGTTCTGCGCAGCAGTTTCCCAGTTGGTGCGCACTGCAGTTGCAGTCTGGTGCGCAGGTTTGGAGGAGGGTTGCAGGTGCAGCTGCAGCTGCAACTAGTTTCAGTATTGGCTTGGATATCTCTTGGCTAGGGTTTGGGACTATCTGATCAGTCTTTTGTGTTGCGCTATCCTTGGGGAGAGATGCGTTGCCCCTTTGTTTGGCTATCTAACCTAGGGTTTGCTTCCGGAGGAATTTCTCAGTCAAGGTTAAGGTGCTCGGAGGGAGGCTTCGCCCTATGGTTGGGTGACGAAGGTATCGTCAATGGTAAAACGAGCACACCGTCTTCTATATTCTAACACTAGGAGGCTTTGGCTCTCATTATTTTGTGGTGATCACACTTGCTTGGAGGAGGGCACACACCTAGCAAGGAGGAGCTACACTTGGAGGATTGCAAATCTGTTTGTTTCAGTGGAGAGGTAGCACACAAGAGAACGTTTGTGTGCAATGGATTCTTCTGCAAAGCATCCAAGGTCAAGGGCGCATCACTTCAGTGGATTTGGCAACAAGGGGAAGAGGCGCACTAGTCTTGGGCGCATTTCTTCCTTGATCCTTTGGCAAGTCTCGAGAGGAGCTTGCTTTGTATACAAGTTCCATCATATTGTATTTCTTGTTGTATCTCATGCTTTAGACACCATCTATATTTACTTCCATTCCAAACTGGTTTTCCCGGGGGGGTTTTATCCAGGGTCATGTTGACCAAAAATACATGTGTTCATTTCATGCATGCTTAGAGTGTAGATCAGCTTATTTGTGTTGTTAAGATCTAGAGGAGTGTTACTTGTTTTGAGATATATTGCATGTGCTAACCATCGATTCGAAAACACTTGCAAGGGCACCTCAAAGAACACTTAACCAATAAAAACTATGGGCAGAAAGTTATCAAAATGTTTGTTGTCCTAAAAACAACAAAGGACAGTTTTGGAGATTGAAACTTGGAGCCAATCTCAAGGTCAAAGACAGACCTTAGTTGGCAGCCTCATAGTACCTCAGTTTTCTTCATTTAGTTCATTGAGGTTGTAGTTTAAAGTAAGTTGGAGCACTTTTCATGATAATAAACCTAGTTCAAAACCTAACAGGCATGCTCACTACATTTATACAAAAACAAAAGAGTCGATCATTTTAAATGCAATAAGATACAAGCATCAACAACCTTCGTGACCCATATTTGTAAAATATTTCAATGGATGAGGACAAGTACAAGTCTTGGATGAATTTGAACCAGTGTTGTAGGAAGCTTCCCCCCCCCCACGCTTCAAAGCCCTGAAGCTCGATCCAAGCGGGTGCGTCCAAGAAGCTTCGTCAGAAGCACGCTTCGAAGCGAATTTGGATGCTTCCTGGTCTTTTGGAAGCTCCACGCTTCGAAGCACGCTTTAGAATTTTGAAGTGCGCTTCCAAGGGCGCTTTGAACGCTTCCAAGGACACTTCCTGAGCGCTTCCGTACGCTTCCTAGGACGCTTCTGTACGCTTCCCAGATGCTTCCTAAGAAGCTTCCCAGGTTCGGTATGTTTTGCAATTCACCAAGCCAATTTATTACATGATCAAGTTTGCAGATTCAAATCGACCAATCATTTGGAAGGTGTATGAGCAAATGGATAGCATGCTAGGGTAGATTAAAGACATTGTTGAGCCTAGAGATGTCAACCTCTATAATCATATTCGTGTAGAGGTGGAAAACGGTGGGAAATGCTAAATATTCCACTACATGCCTTAGCATATGTGCTAACACCTAAATACTATCATGTATCATGGCTTTCATCACCAACACCTAGTGGTGGGTCCAAGAAAAGACCACACCAAGATCAAAAGGTTCAAGTTGGCTATATGAAAGTATTAGAAAAATTGATCCCGGATGAGGAGTGTGACAACGTAATTAGAAACTAGCTCAATTTAAACTATATTGTTTTGGACCTTTCGGTCTTCATACTTCAGTGTCGATGGCCTATTTTGTAAACATAACTAATTGGTCACAACTCATGTTATTGTTGACAGTTGTTGGATATCTGAATTCATTTCACAAGTTTATGGTCTACTTTCTATTATATCAATATGGCTTAAAAATTTGTGTGTTGGTTTGTAAGTTTGTAATTGCTAGAATCTAGATGGTTGATGCTCGAATGATTAAATCATTGATGTACTATGGATGCCATTTCTATCTATATTGATGTACAAACATGCATGTTTTCATAAATATTCATCAGCTAAGTTGTCTTTCTGCGTGTTTTTTGAATATAAATGCAATATATATACAAATATATATATATATATATATATATATATATATATATATAAAAGAGATGCTTCCGGGACGCTTTACTTCCGAGGATTTTTGGAAAATGATGCTTCCCAGGCTCTCGCTTTGTGCAACATTGATTTGAACAAATAAAAATCCCTCAGTCATGGAATCTAAGTTGAACACAAAGCCAACTTACTAATGAAAAAGGGCACAAATTCCTAACTAAAACAAAAATCAGTTCAAAGATTTGCATCATCATTTTTCAAGAAACATGCAATTTTGCAACCTTGGCATAATCTATCTTCAAAAAACTGAAGTTTTCTCAGCCATCCTCAAAACATTATGTTTAAATGTAATTAATTATATCTATAATTTCAATTAGACAACAACCATTCTCCCAATGACCTCAATTAGATAAGATGGATAAGATAATTTTACTAATATCAGACAAATGACCACAATAAGTAGGTCAATGGGACTAAAAAAGTACATCCATTGTAGATATATAGTGGGAGTGCGAACGGAACTCCTATAGAAACGCTATCAAAAGAAGATAAAGATCTAAGTAGCTAGATAAAAGAGAAGGTACAAGGTACATGAAAAATACTTTAAAACCCAAAGCAATGAACTATACAAAAGAGAAGGCATGTTGGAGATAGATGTCGAAGTCAAGTGACAAGATAGAGAAACAAGCTCCTTGACAAAGTCAGCAATCACTATGAAAGGTCCCATCTCTCCTAACATCCAAGGCCATGGGGAATAAACTCTAGATGGAGAAGTGGCTACTCAACCAAAGCAAGAGAGTAATACTCTATTGGGGGGAGACAATCTCTAGGATCTCCTAGAGCCAATCTATCTGTTGGACTAGTGGTGCTTATGTTGGGCACCGACCTATCGGAGGGGAGGGGGGCGAGAAGAAACCCAAGGTTGACTAATCTAGAATCCGAAGTGTCTTGGATTTTTGTATGTCGCTTGCTACCCCACATTGACAAGACAACCGAGAAGAAAAAGGGGAATAAACTCTAGATGGAGAAGTGGCTACTCAACCAAAGCAAGAGAGTAATACTCTATTGGGGGGACACAATCTCTAGGATCTCCTAGATCCAATCTATCTGTTGGACTAGTGGTGCTTATGTTGGGGGGCAACCTATTGGAGGGGAGGGGGGCGAGAAGAAACCCAAGGTTCACTAATCTAGAATCCGAAGTGTCTTGGATTTTTGTATGTCGCTTGCTACCCGACATTGACGAGACAACCGAGAAGAAAAAGGTGAGGTGATCCTCCCAATGTTCTTTGATCGAGTAGGAGTACACAGATACTGCAATCTATGTCTAAATATCTCTCTAATGAAGAGGGCAAGTCACCTCTTGTCGAAATAACAAAAGAAAGTGGAGAGGGAGATCTCCAAGTCTCAATAAAGGTAGTGATATCTCCCTCTAATCTCACAGTGGATAGGACACCGAAAAATAAGATGTTCCTCCATCTTAGTCTCCTATAAGTGGCATAACTGGAAAATCCTATCTAAACATGGAATGTGATGATCAATCTCAACCCGAGGACGATCAAAGCCCACCCAAAATTAATCAAGAGGGATCTTCAAGGCATATGCATCGAGTGCCTGCATGTATACGGAGGTCTAACAATAACTTTGATGATCATCCCCTAAAACACCTAGTTTTTGAAATAACGGGGCAATGGAATATATAAAAAACATAGAATCCTTGTGAGTTCTTATGTTGTCTAATTTGGAAAGTAGTTAAGACCTAATCAATCTATAGAGTAAGAAACAGACGATATTTTTAGGGTAGAGGTCAATAATAGGACATGTCTGGTCCAAAGTAAAAGTAGTTACAATGATCCGACGTGGAATTTGATTGTGTACCCTTTCCAATTGGGCAAACCCAAGGAAGGGGTCAAATTCATGAGGGCATGGGAAAATCCAACAAAGGGGTCATATTCATCAGATTGGAAAGATTTATGGCACCACGTGAAAAGGGATCCAAGTAGCAAATATCAAGTTGACGTAGTAGAAGATACTCAATCCATTTCACGTGACTAATTTAGACATCTCAAAGAGATTTAGTATTTTCTTAATGGGTTTCAATTGATTTAAGAATGTCATTCCAATGATGGAACAAGATCAACTAGCAAATTGTGTTCCTTTAAAATTGCTAAGGGCCTTTTTTAACAAATTTTTTAAAAAATAATGGCTAATGTTTATGTGAATGATGATACTATCAATCTTGAGTTTGTACACAAACTAGGGGAGGAAAGCCATGTGTAGCATGATTTCATGGCAAGGGAAGAAATGAGACAACATACTTTTAACAAGCGCAAGGAGTTGGCCTTTAAGTTTGACAAAACGTCCTTTAGTTAATCATTCCATCCCAAGGCAAGAATTTAACAATGCAACACACAATTTCCAAATCGATCCAATGGGAAGAACAGAATGATCAATGGCCACATTAGCGTTTCATATTTAGCAACTATACAAGGAACCATTCCCCTCGTGTGGATTAGAAGAAATATATCAAGTAAAGGAAGGGGAATCTATGGCCATGGTATAACCCATGTTTACTAAAGACCATCTTGAGGTTATTTAAGTTATGAAGCTAATTTTGATGCACACCAATGACCATATTTTCAGCCAAACCCCTATTAAATCATACCACAACATTCTTGTTATTCATTAGGTATGTCTAATTATTCTCCACTATTATCACCTATATCCATGAATGAGTTATATTAACATCAATTTCAATTAGCCCTTGGGTTGGTGCAAGACAAATCAATGAAATTACAACATAGATCATTACCGCCCAAGAAAATATCATCCTCATGGGTAAGCACAGGGGGTGGAGATTGAGAGTTGAATAAGGGAATATATATACCTCCAACATATAGGTAATCGGTGCTCTTTCAGTGAGATATGTTCCATGAAGATCATCAAAAACCTAAAACATGGGAGAAAAGAGCATTTAATAATGAAGAATAAATGCATTCCATGCCTCTTTATTTCAATGAGTCCCGCATTCCTACTCCAAGTATTGAGGATAAATTAGCATGTGTAGTAGAAGATGAGGATAAAGGTGCCTTACAAAACTTGTAGACTACAGTTGTTCCATTTCAGGAAAGGTATGGCACATCTCTTAGAATAGAATAGGGTAGAATGCATGAAACTTTTTGAGATGTGGAGAAGAAGGATATTTTTATTTAGTTTCATGACATTATGACTACTAAACATAAGGGCTTGTTGCCAAAAAATTTGGGGTACCCTTTTGAAAGATTTGGATCTTAAAGTCTATGTCAATATCTATGGGATTTTCCTTTGTATAATCTTGACTACTTACCTTTGTCTCATTTTCACTTTAGTTTAATTCCTCTAAAATCAATTAAGGTACAACATTGGTTGGTTGTGATCTTGGTTTCACGCTATTTAGTCCATTAGATTTCATAGTGCCTTAACCTGTAGACTATAGTAGATTCATCCCTCTCCTTTTGTTTGTTCCTAAGTTACCTGACACGTACAAACCCCCCTCGTGTCATATATCCTACATGTCGGACACGAAACGATAGGACACGTGTCAGATACAAAATGATAGGACACATGTCATGTTCACAGGACACGTGTGTCCTGAAAATAGGACACGTGTCATGCTCAGAAAAGGACTCGGTCTCATGTTTTCTCATGCAAGTTGTAGTTGTGACGTGTTTCGGTGTGCAGCTAAGGGTTACTTTGCCTTATTAATGTTATTTAAAGAGGTCCCCACCCCCTCCATTTCACCCACCTTAGTAATTAATGGTAATATTAAATTCTTAAAGTAAAAAGATGAAAATGAAAGATAAAGGAAAATGTCACTTTTACATTCTCCTTTATCTTTCATTTTCATCCTTTTACTTAAATTTTTAACATTACCATTAATTGTTTCAGGATGTTTGAGAGTGGTTCCAACCTCATTGGACTTCATATGGAGAAAGTAGAATTTTAGGTCCCATTCAAAATTCGGCAGACTTAACGGTTTTCAAGATTTCAAAATTGGCAAGATTGCAATGTTTCCACTAGACTCTATCATGTATGAGGGTATGGAACTGGCATTTAATCAAGGACACCAAGCCCTTTATGTACCTCGATGTTGGTGGCATTGATTGTTGAACTCTTCTGTCATGACCCCAGTAAAAATGTACCCTTCACTCAAGGGTAAACTCTTCTATTGAACTCTTCTCTGTGTCATCCTATCAAGTGCACACCAACCTCTACCTTATTTGCAGGCATTGGGCAGAGAGAAGAGTGGTGGAAGGGAAAGACAAAGAGGTGGGAAGTGTTTCCTGATGATATGGGTTTGGACAACAGTGTTGAGTTGGCAATGTCATCATTTATGTTAGTAACTTAGTAGTTACTAAGTTAGTACTAGTTGTATGAATGAATTTGTATCATCATCATGAAAATATTTATAGTTTAATTATTTCATTTTTGTATGTGTAATTCATAATTTAAATTTTAATATATAAATAATATATATATATATAATGTGTCCTATGTGTCCTATTTCTGGGGGTCGTCGTGCCCGTGTCGGATACTCGTATTTTCATGTCCTCTATGTCTCGTGTCCCCATGTCAGGTGACTTAGGTTTATTCCCTTCAAGGACAAGGTTTAAAGATACCTTACAATGATATGAAAGATTTGGATCTTAGTGTCTATGTCAATATCTATGGGGTTTTCCTTTGTATAATCTTGACTACTTACTTTTGTCTGATTTTCACTTTGGTTTACTTCCTTTGATATCAATTAAGGTACAAGGTCGGTTGGTTGTGATCTTGGTTTCACATTATTTAGTCCATTAGATTTCACAGTGCCTTAAGTTGTAGACTATAGTAGATTCATCCCTCTCCTTTTGTTTGTTCCCTTCGAAGACGAAGTCTAAAGATACCTTACAACAATATTAAGGCATGCCTTAATGAAATGAAAAATGTTTTAAGACCTTGCTTTTATTGTACTTGTTATCACGACATTTGTACTTGCGCAAAGCCTCCACAAGATACCTATCTATGTAACAATTGGAAGTCTCTACCACTATCACCTAAGTAGATACTTCCCCCATTTTAATGATGGAAGGAGGTCCAACACAAGGGAGGCTTCCTTAGTGACCTCAAGAGATCAAGTAGCAAGATTAGCCAAGCCTACAAACCCCTATCTTAGTCACTTGGATGTTAGGTCTAGATCTAGGAGAGGTAATTGGTTCACCTATACGAGACAAGAAACAATCCAAAGCATATAATAGACAATTACCAAGTTATATAGCTCATTAATCACCCTTAGACACTAGATAATCAATAAAACCAATTGTTGTTGCAAATTTACAGTATTAAACCAATGTAGAGCAGCAATTAATGTTTTGCAACAGCAATAGGTAAAAGCACCCAGAAATGTAGCAATTGAACATAAGAATTAACCCTTCAACAAATGCAACAACATCCAATTGCTAGACAATGGTTTTGAGTATCTTTAGCTACAATATTAAGTAGGTATGCAGCAATTAATTCGAGCCCTAATGCGTGTAGCAAACATTTGTTACAGCAGCAGTTTAGTTCACTTGTCTGCTAAGGTTAGAGTTAGTGAAGTTAGTCAAATCACTTAGAGAGAGTACTAATTCTAAGAGTGTTTTCACCACCAAGAGAGTTCTAGATTAGTGCCAATGACTTTCTATGGCTATGGATTCAAACATGCAACACTTTGAATAATGACTTAGATGGTCAAGAAGAATGAGGTTTCAAACCCTAAGGTGCAAAGCCTTTTGGGCCTTAGGACTAAACCTTCAAGAAAACGATTTCTAGGGTGCAAAGCCTCTTGGGCCCTAGATGTTTTCCTTCTAGTTAACCTAGGTCAAGGACCAAAAATGGACTAAGATCAAAACCCTAAGGTGCAAAGCCCCTTGGGCCTTAGGCCTTTGAATCCTAGCAAGAGACAAAGTCTCTTAATGCTTTCACCAAAACTTGGACAAACAAAAGTATTGAAGGAGAGAA
The DNA here is from genome assembly GCA_009831015.1 of Picea engelmannii. Classification (NCBI taxonomy): domain Eukaryota; kingdom Viridiplantae; phylum Streptophyta; class Pinopsida; order Pinales; family Pinaceae; genus Picea; species Picea engelmannii. The sequence continues at coordinate 168,731 of ML779904.1, read as the reverse complement.
AACCTTATGTCTCCTTCCTAGGGTTTTACTAGAACAAAGTAACATGCAACAAGATAGCAATTATCACAGTATACCATGAGAAAACACATCAACATAAAGAAATTACTTACTTGTCCAAGTCGCCATGCCAAGAGAAACCCTAGTTGCAACAAGATATCATCCAAGAAATGAAAAGCATCCACAAACAATCCTTCTCCAAATGTGCGCACTAGATCCAAGAAAACAAACAGAGTAGAGAAAACTTTTTCTAGAGCTCTCCTTCACAATTGTGAGGAGAAGTGATGATGAGAAAATGAAATGAGTGCTAACCTTATTTATATAAGCTAACCCTGGCACTTTGTCCACATAATTGAGTAAAATAATACAAGATATGGTCACACGTGTGGTGACGTGTGAACATATGCTAGAAGTGGGGATGGCCCCTCAAAATAGCCTCTACAAATGTCAAAATATGAAAATAATACAAGATATGGTCACACGTGTGGTGACGTCAAGCCCTCAAGGGCATGGAGAAGGCCTCAAAAGGCCATGTGTCATCATCAAGGAGTGATAGCAAGGTGAAAACCATCATCAAGTGCCCTGTCACGTCATGCGGTGTCCAAGTGGCAGTAAGCCCCAACATCTCCACCAAACCCTTGCATGATATCATCATCCAAAGACCCAACGTCCAAGGTATAAAGGATGGCGTCCAAGGTGGAGAAGGGTGTATGTCATCTCTACATGTCATCCAACCATCTACCAATGCAACGTCCTCCATCCAATGCATGATAGTCTCTAGGGTGTAGAGCCCACGATGTGGGCTTTCTGCCCATCTTTGTGCCACCATGACCATATCTAGCAACTTCAAGCCCATATGTCTGTCATCCAAGGTCTAGAAGATGTGAGACTTGTATCTGAGTGCATCAAGCCATCTAATGGCTCAATGCTCTACATCACACGTGCCATATCCTGCAATAAAGGCACAACGTCCTGGGTGAAATCCCGAGGCATCCTTCAAAGTACCATGTCAGGTGCATCCGAATCAAATCAAAGCATGAAATCAAGTAAAGCCAATGTTCATAACATATACCAGTCCTTGGATCATACAAAGTAGGTCGTTACTTAACATATAAGCCGCGTAAACAGTTCACATCAAGTATCCCCTTCAAATCTCACATTAGCTCAAGACTTTATGTAAGTTGGCAAGTTTGAGAATAGGAGGACCTTCATCAGACCCTATTAGGTGTGCCAACCAAAACAGTGGAAGAAAAGGGCCAAGTAGAGGGATATGTCCCAGGAGAAGCAGGAAAGAAAAGAACCCTTCAAGAATAAGTGTGATATTGGTACGTGTTGGGCTTACTTCATGGTTTATGGTGTCATTTAATCCATTTCTATGAGGGCCTTTGTGGAGGGTGTTCTTGCTCTTGAGTTACCACTTTCTCAGTGCTACATTTTTCCAAACCCTTAATCTACCTTTTTATTGTCCTTTTATCATATTTGCAAATCCCATTTATAAGATTTCAAGCTATAGTATCATTGCTTTGGGACTAGGGCGAACGCGAAAAGGGTAGAGCTCAAGGATGGACCGTCTTTTGAGAGTCCTTTGCTATTATCTCTTTCTTTCTTTAGCATTATTCTTTCTTTATTATTCTTTTGCTAGCAGCTACCAGCAACCTTTGGGCCTTTAGCCCCTCTTCTCATGAGAGAATGAACCATGTCCTATTACCAAAGTTTAGTACATTGTGACAGGCTCCAGATGTTAGCGCTCAAAATGTACTATTAAATTTTGAACGCCTTTATTCAATTTGTGCTAAGATTTTCCCATCTCAAAGTCTTCTTTGATAGTCTTAACCCCCCAAATCCTCTGTCAAGCCTTGTCCAACTCCCATTGATTGCTTTTTCTCAGCATCCTTTGGTTTTGCACTCTTGACCTGCAATATACAAGATATGAATAATGGTTATATTTGTTAGCCCTAATCTATGTTTTAGGATTTTCAAATAAAAAATACAAAAGGGGTGTGTGCACGTGTTCTAATCCTAAGGCTACCTTATCAACTAAACCACTGCTCATATACCAAAGCCACTAGTTAATTCATATGCCAAGTCATGAGTCAAACTCAAGTCAGCACATAAGCCAAACACAAGTGCCGAGCTCTGTATTTTATTCTCTTACCGAAATAGGCATGTATGCTCCAGCGCACATAAAGGCTTTTAACCTTTGAAATCTCATGCATATGGGATTTCTAGCATTTGAGAAAATAAACAAAAATAAAACCTATTCATATGGCATACCATGCGCTCAGCCATCAAACTGCCAAATCGATGTACAGGTGCTCGAAATTGTAGGAGCCTGCGCCAGCTAAATCAAACGATGATCCAAGTGCCATGTGCCAAGGTGCCACGACGAGTCTCAATACTGTACAGGTGTAATTTTCCCACAAAGGATTTGCAGATCGCCCCTTGTTAATTCATATGGCGAACAAAAGACATATCTGGAAGCTTTAAATGGCGATGATAGCATTGCCTCTACAGGGTTTTCAATTTGCTCCTCGTTTGGATCGAAGAGGTTACATTTTATACTGGCTGCTGTAGGTGAAGAGAATGGTATTGCCTGATAGCTCAGCTGATGACACAACCTTGTTTGAATGAACGCTTTCCTGCATTGTTATTGGCTTTATTTTATAATGCCCGTGGATTATTGTTTGTGATAATTCATAGTAAAACTTCCAGCATATTATTGGGCAGCCGATGAGAAATTGTTGATGTGTAACTTCATTCCAAATTGAAGTTTGGCAAATTGCATTTAACTTACAATATACAGGATCAGTTAGAACAAGACAACAAAAGCTTGCAACAAGGGAATGCGAAGAGATCTTAAGGCTCACTGATGAACACAAGGGTCTCACTGATTTGCTCACTATTGGCAGTCAATGCAATGACTTGTCTAAGTATGTCTATTGCAGACAAACTCTATCTGAGACTTTTCTAGAGTCTGATTGGCAATATTAGCAAATGAAGTATATCATGGAGACAGAGCATGACAAAAACACAGATGTGTTGTAACAGTCAATAAGAAGGATCGTCTTCTACAAACATGCTTAGGACTCAGGACAATCCTGTAATATATGGTTAAAGCTCAAGTAAAATGGCATTCAAGAAGCCATGTATAATTCATGATGATGGCCTGCAACCCCATACCTTGAGGGCAAACCTAACAGGTACAGAGTGTGTTTTCAACATACAAAGCTCTCTATGGTTATGAACCTTCTCGCAGAAAGAAGCTTCATACACCAGTTGTTCTGGACCTGAAAAGAAAGTTAGACAAAGCTTTGAGAAGTCCGTTAAAGCCTGCCTTTTCGGTGGCTATTTCAGTTTGCACAATTGTCCTTAGCCACCGAAAGCAGAGCTTTCGGTGGCTTACAGGTCAGAATTTTAGCTCACAAGCCATCGAAAGCACTGAACAGGACAGAGAAGCATAGTTTTGCACAGATCCGACTTTTGCTGATCCAAACACCATGAGGATGTTTCTAATGTTAAATAATAATTAAAGGGATCTATTTTAGTGTTCTATTCCAGTCTTTTGAGATGTTGAGGCAAGAAGATAAAAGAGTTTTCCTATTTTTGGTCAAAGATATTAGAAGCAGTTAAAAGGAGATTTCCAGGATGAGACCATTAGCTTCCAGATGTCAATTGAAGTTTCTATAAGGCATAGTCATCATCCAGCATACAGGAGCAGCTGTCAAAGACTTAGTATCTGATATGGTTTGAATCTCTTTATATAGGAGTTGTTCCTATTATTTTGGGATTAGTTTTATATTATGCTATCTTTAGTATTCTCGATCCTTCTTCATAGGATCTCATTTGTATATTGTAAAGGCTATAAAGTCAATCAGGGATGGAGAGCCAGGGGTTCGACTTTGGAGACTGGACTATATACTTTTGTATTCCTTAGACTTTTTTAATATATATCAGAACATAAGCTTCTTTTGCCATCTCTGTTCAGACTTTCATATTCTCTCTTATCTATACTTGTATTGGAATATAATGTTCATCTGTTTATGTTTATCTGATGTATGATAACTGTCAACTTGTCATTACATCCATAAATTATAATCTGCAAGTATTTCACTTATTTTATCTGGCCATTCATATATGCCTTGTGTATATGTTTCTGCTAGTATGCTAGGTATTCTCCATACATTCATCTTCTATTAAACTTTCTGAACATCTGTGGTTGAAAGCCTTGTCTATCTGAATATGTTCGAACATGTCTAGAGTGTGTGAGGTTTGAGTGAGTTCTCCATCTTGATCCATTTGATTAAACCATTGCAAGATTAGTTAAGTTACCAGGCATCTCTGAGATACAACCTAGAAGAGTTTCCTGGAGTGATAACACCAGGATGGTAAGTGTTAAGTATGGCGGGGAAACGGAACGTTACCCTTGTGAGGGCCCCCTAGTAGTACCCCTTTTCCTTGGGGGTGACAACACAGGACTAGGGTACAAATGTTGGCCACCAAGGTGAAACAAGGAAACAAACATAACTTCTTGAGCTTATGATCCATTATCTGACTTCATCCAATGATCCTCATTCACATGCCTAGTATATTAAGCACAACACCTCATATGAAAAAAAGGACTAACATACCTCATGGTGGCATTGGCTTACCACCTCCCACACACAGTGTTGACTAGATGTGATTAGCTTGGTTGATCCAAAGTAGAAGAGGCAATCTAAGGGGGGTTGTTGGGCTGCCACGGGTGGATATGTTGATCATCATCAGCAACAGGATCACTATCTTCAATGTGGGCCATGAGACATGATCTCCTCCAGTTACCCCTATGCATGGGACGGAACGGTACTTGCGGACTTCAAAGAATTCATATGCCCCATTTAACAAGTCCTTCAAGTCCATTATTCTAGGGAGATTTAGTCCCCTATGTTTTGAAATCACTCAAGTCTTTCCCTAAACCCAACCCTTGATTTAATCGAATTTCATGATATTTCAGGTCTAGCACGTCGATTGGATTTCACTTTTTGTGTTTTCTAGAGCACACAATTCGTCCCATGGAGTTGATGGTAACTAGAACAAGATTCTATTATATTTCAAGTTCAATCCATTCCCAAAATTCTAAGTGGGACGATACTGCCATGTCAATAGGGTTTGAACTAACAAGAAGAAGTCACCCATGCAATGAAGGATGGGCCAAGGAAATGACGATTCAGGCAAAAGGAAATACTAAAGGGATCCAATTGGGTTTCATAAAGAGTTTTGGGTCTACCTAGTCAACTAGATTTTCTCCTCCATGTACTTCCACCGGTATTGGTCCTTCCCTGCACCAATGCCAAACTCATCTATACTTTATAATTTTTTCAATCTGGGTAGCAAGGTAAATTAGCATTGTGGTATTCTCAAAGTGCATGATTTCTTCCACAGTTCAACAACAAACTCAAGTTGATTTCAATAATATTTCAAGTCTCGAGCAAGCGACTGGATTTTCAGAATTAAGGCAAGAAATGCACAAATGTTGAGATCTACATAGAATCATAGGACCGCGCCACATGGCATCCATCTAAAATGACATGAGGAATGCTTGTGGAGACAACAATGTAAAGACTTGTAAATTTGGACTAATGCCATTGTAAAGACTTGTAAATCTGGACCAATCAGGACACTCCATGTGGTAGTCTACCCATCACTGCGACATCCAAGGTGATGTCAATAGTGACAGTTTGAGGGTGTCTTGGCCAATAGGATCCTACAACATAAGTGAAGTCTTCAAAATCCAAGTCAACAAGATACATGGAAGTCTTAGACAGTGTCATGAGGCAAGGCACTTATTAGGTACTTGAAGAGTTTAAGAGTGCCTCCTTCGAAAGATCGGCTAAGTGCTTGAAGCAATGTTAACAAAACCGGACCGGTTCTGACAAAACCGATTGTTCTGATCAATTTCAAGGCCATACCAATCCGGTTGAAGGCTTCAAACAAATAAGGGTTGGTTCTGTACCGAACTGACCATAAATGCCAAAACCGCCTGATTTCGTACAGAACTGTATAGCCAACAATGGGGACCACTTAAACTCAAAAAAAATTTAAAAAATCAATTAAAAAAAAGGTGAAACCCTAAACCTAACTCTAGGCCCCCCTAATGTTATTTAAAGAGGTCCCCACCCTCCATTTGTAATGTCCCCCACCTCTTGATGAAGACGATTGGAGAGACTAAGTAGTCTAGTCATCCCCACTAGACTATAGTCTCATACAGCATGGGGAAAAAGTCATCTAAACTCAACGATCTAATATTAAGTTGACTTGAAAAGGTAAAAAGTAACTCAATGGAGAATTAGAAGACTTGAGGTTGAGTTAGGAGTTAACCCTAGGGGTTAACTAACTCAACAGAGAAATAGAATGGAGGTATAAAAGAAAAGCAAGGGCGCACCTCTCACTCATCTTGGATTATTATGCATTTTTCTTTGGGCTCTTGAGCACACAGTTTTGAGGGTCTTGAGAATACAAACCCTAGAGGACAACTCGGTGGTGAAAGATTCCACCTATCTTGTACCAAGCTTGGTCTCAGGGATGCAATACTCCACCCACACCATTCTACAGCAGTCACAGGTACCATCACTTATCCAGGAGAGCAGCAGGTTGTACCCTTGAGGGCTTCCAGCAAGGGGGTGCATCATTGTTTGGAAGGAGGTTCGATCCAAGAGTCTGAGAAGGCTTTTGGAGATTTGAGCACTTGGGTTTTCTTTGCAGGACCACGATCTGTAACTCTAGTGCTTTTGGAGAGAGTTATCCAATCCAGTTGATTTCCTAGAGCCTTGGCACAATTTGAAGAAAAGGAGGGCGCTACTAGGAATCAGATCTACTCAGTTTGGAGGGGTTAAACTTCAGATCTCACCTCGAGACTTCACCTAGAGGCTTACAGTGCCCCGATTGATCTTTCTGGGGAGTTTCAGGGCATTTGGAGGTCTCCTTCATCAAGGTCGAAATATTAGGGTTTGACAGTATTCAGGAGGGCGCAGCTTCACTTGAGGATTCAGCATTTGGAGGAGCAGCTCTTGGAATTTCGGCCTGAGACTTTAGGAGGAGGTTCTGCTCACCCCGATCTATCATTCTACAGGGTTTGGCATCATTTAGAGGCTTCCAGCAGCTAGGCCAAAATATTGGGTCTCCACAGCGATTCAGGAGGACGTGACTTCAGCCAGGGGGGTTTGGACTTGACCCTGGTTCTTCTTGCATTGATCCTTATCTTGTATTCGGCCTTTGGAGGCTTAGATCTTCTTATCGGGAGAATTTTGTAGAAGCTCATATTATATATATTGGATCAATCTGTTGATTATTCCAGATCTGCATCCTTATTGTATCAGGTTCGTTCTCATTATATCAATAAAGGTCAGATCTATGTTGTTGGTTCCATATCTGGTTTACTTGTCATATCTTGTGTTTCCACTTGCTATATTCTCAGATCTATGCTTGTTAACTGAATCTACAACCCTAAGACATAACTCAAGAAGTAAACCTGCAAACAAACACACACAAATCAGTTGAATAGTAATAAGTTAGTCTTCCAAGCGAAAAAAATTGGCTTGGGAACATTACACCATTTCACTCACAATTCATTTGAGCAATTTGAAATTTTTGAGCTAAGTTTCTTGGGCTGATTTGGACAACTGATTCAAGGGCCGATTTGAAGAATTTGTTGCATTAATTTGGAAAGTTTTTGAGCATATTTGGAGTTGATTCAAGGATTGATGAAAATTTCTTGGGTTGTTATAGAGTTGTTTTTTTTTGTTGTTGGGATCTATTTTGTAGTTGTTGTTTTGGACTATTAGAGCCGCTCTTCTCATAATTTGGAAGGCTTGTGAAGGAATGTCAAAGATGTCTTTTAATTTTTAAACCCTAGTTAGTAATCTCTTTACAATCGTTGTTCTTTTCCTAGTAATTAAAAATTCATGTGTTTTATATGCAGACTTTTTTTGTTGGTATAAAATTTGGCATGGCTCCTAAAGAGAAGAAGGATCTAACATAGGATCATTGCCAATTGGTTGAGGGGAAAATGGTATGCAACTATTGTCAGAAGGAAGTAACCATAGGTTGAAACAACACTTAGCACAACCAAGAGGGAATTTAAAACTTTGCCTACAATCTCCAAGGATATAAAAGCCAAGATGCTAGGTTATCTTGAATCCTACCAAGAAAATAAAGCCAAGTCTAAAAAGATTCAAAAGAAATAAGGAGAAGTTCAGGTTCAATTCATAATTACACTCAAGATCAAATCCCTAGTTTCACCTCTGTGAAGCTCTTGAACAACTCTTGAGCTCCTAACATCTGACAAGTGGCTCCACTATCCACCAACCAAGTCCCATTATCGAAAAATGTACCAAAAAGGGCGAAGACCAATAAGAACTCCCTCTGAAGCCTGTCTGTAACCTCATCCACTGCAAATGATGATGTTTGTTGCTTCCCTCTCCCTTTCTTCCATTGTGGACATTGTGAAGCATAGTGGTCTGGCGTATGACAAGCAAAACACTTGACGTTGCTAAGGTCCTTCTTCCACGCTTTGGAGATGCCTCTCTCCCTAGAGAACGGTTTCTTCTACCCTTCCTAGCATGAGCAGCTAACGCTAGGTTCTCATCATCACTACCTCTCTGCTTGCCATTCCTGGACTCTATCCAAGCCTCCCCCTGGATGCAATCGATCCACAATCTTTCAAATGGTGGCAACTTCTCACATATGCACAAATCCCCTGCACAAATGGTTCCCAAGTCCTAGGAAAACCATTCAATGCCACATTCACCAACTATGTGCCAACAACTGTCTCACCAATGGCTACAAGCTAATCACGAATCTAAGTGATCCTCATGAGGTAGCTACCAATTGTATCTCATTTGGACATCTCAACAAATCAAATATAGTGCCTCAAAATCAATACATCTTGAATCTGTCCAAGGGAGGCTTGAATCTGAAACCTGTGATCCATATCTTGCCCTTAAAATTCTTATATCCTCTGTTGGGAGTTTTGTCCATCTTTGGGGAGATTGCAATCCGAAAATCAATTTACCTAACTAGCAATTTCAACTAGCTATATGTGGGTGCTATTTTAATATCCATCTTAAAGAAGGAATATAAGCATAAAGTTCCTATTTTAATGTTTATTACTTGTGTTGTCCAAAATAGAGCACTATCTCAAGATATTCTCAAATAATCTAGAATTTGTAAACCCTTCCATCTTCATATACCTACAAGTTACAAAGGAACAAACCTTTAAGGGAAGCCCCCCTTCAAGTGATTTGCATTCACCTGAGATGTACACGGAAGTGGGAGCCAAGGTGACAATGGTTCCCCTTTCAAGATGTCCTCGATTGTCCCCGTTAATTTTTTTAACATAAAACCCGGCGCTTAGTTCCAATAAAATCATTTTATTAAGTAAATGCACAGCTAGGTTACTTAACGAAATAAATCAGTAGAAGCATAAGACTGAAACCATACACATTGCACAAGATATCTAATTAAACACCCGTGGAAAAGCCCTAAAGGGAAAACCAGATTTGAGTTGATTTTATTAATTAAAATCTTGGGCTCATGTCCTAGGATAATGGCCCATCTGAGGAAAATACAACCAAAGCAAATAGCCTAGCCTACTTGGTCGATATCTCCCTTGTTGCCCCTTGCTCCTTCCTCCAACCCTGCCTGCTCACACTTGGATGAAACGTCCTTTTCACCCAATCAAGAGATCTCCTCACTCTGTGTGTGTCTCATCCTCTCAATTAGGCTACCTTGTATTACGTTAAGTTAACCCTAGATCTCCTAAAGTGATCAAGGGATGAGATTAGATCTCCCCTTCACTTTAGATCTAATGGCTAGGATTTAATCAACTCACTTAAGTTACTAATACCAAAACTTCGACATTTAACTTAATTAATTAGAAAAGTACATGCTAGACATCAACACTCCCTCTTAGCAAGGAAGGTACTTCTACCACCTGGAGGTGACTCTGTCTTCACTGTCAGATTTGCTACCATGGCTACTCTCCAATCCACCCGATTGGTTGCTCCCTCAAAAACGAAAGCTATCCCTGCCATCTCGCTTGGACCCTTCGTCAAAGACTTTCCTCTAATCATGCTCCTAGAAGCCTCCTACTCCTAAGCATTTTTCATGGCCATCTCGTACCTTGACTCCTTGACAACTTGGAAGGCCACTCCTTCCCACCTGAACTTGAAGGTTGACTCCCTCTAAGTTGCTCAACCTTCGGGAGCTACCTGCTCCTTGTTCTCTACCACTTTGTTGCTTGCCATAGCTCACATAGGTTGGCCCTTTAACCTCTACAAGTTGCTCTCTCTAACTTTAAGAACAGTTGATGTGTCTGGGTTAGATCCTCTAGGCTTGATCAGCGCCTATCCATCCTGGAATAGTATGTCAAAGCCCTTCTTCTCAATCAATGCGACTAAGATCACACTTCTCCTAAGTTCTGGCACCCATAGCACATTCATCACTCTCAACATGCCTCCTGACTCCATTTGGAATGGCACAGTCTCAGATCCCTTTACTGCATGCTTGGTGCGCATACCAAGTTCCACATGCACGTCTGAGTTTGACTATGTGAAGCTCTCAAACAACTCTTGTGCTCCTGTCATATGACATGTGGCTCCACTATCTATTAACCATGCACCAGCTAATATGGTGCCTGAAGAAAGAGTAAGTACTCATTCTCAAACTTCTTGGCAAACTCTTCTGCCTAAGCCTTTGTCGGCGCAGCTACCTCTAATTACATCCCATTTCAACCCTTCTTGTTCGGGCATTGACCTGCATAATGCCCAAACTTGTGACATGCATAGAACTTGACTTTGTTATTGTCCTTCTTCTTGTCGTCTTGAGAGGTAGACTCTCCAATGACAATCTTCTCGTACTTGCCCTTCATTGCCTGGCTGGCAAGAGCAACGTTCTCAGCATCATTCTTGTATCGTCCTCCATTCAGTTCTTCATCCCGAAGTTCTTCCTGAACGAAGTCATCCCACAACCTTGACCAATCAGGGAGCTTCTCCCATGCCATGATCCCTTTGATGAACGGTGTCCACTCCTTCGTGAATCCTTTGAGTATCGTCCTCACCAACTCGGAATCATCCATTGTCTCCCCTATTGCAACCAGCTCATCTCAAACCTATCGGATCCTGGTGAGATAAGTTGTCACCATGTCTGATCATGTCATCTTTGTGTCTCTAAGCTTCTCTCTCAGCGCCATTTTGTGATTCTTGTTTTTACTATGAAATAAACCCTTCAAAGCCTCCCACATGTCCCTGGCAGTTGTCTTTCCAAATAAAGGAGGGATCAAATGATCCTTCACTCCATCTAGAATAATTCTTCTAGCTTTCATGTCCTTTACTTTATGGATGGCCAGATCTTTTGGATCTATTAGTGGGGCCACAATGGAGTTTGCAAATTCTCAAATGTCAATCTCCATGAAATAGACCCTTCAGAACCTCCCACATGTCCCTGGCAATTGTCTTTCCCAATAAATGAGGGATCAAATGATCCTTCACTCCATCTAGAATAATTCTTCTGCCTTTCACGTCCTTTAGTTTATGGACGGCCAAATCTTTTGGATCTGTTGGTGGTGCCACAATGGAGTTTGCAAATTCTCAAATGTCATTCTCCATCAACACAAGCATGATTCTCTCCTTCCAAGGACTATAGTTGGAAACCCTGTCCAACCTATCCTCAAATTGCAAACCAAATACGACCATCTCCGCAACCTGCTAAAAAACTCAATTTTTTGCTGCAAACATTTTTTTGGCTGCCCAGACCTATTGCACAAACCTGCCCGAGGTTACCCAGATCTGCCCATATTTTTTTCTAGAGGTTGCTCGGATTTCTGCTTGTTGCTGAGCAGTTCTAACCGCTGCCTAGACCTCTACCCAAGGGTTGTTCGCACCTATGCCCAATGGTTGCCCTATCCTTGCTGGCAGCTTGTAGTCTCTACGGCTTGCTGGTCGACTGGGTGGCTCGGCCTGTAGCCTGGTTGGCATCAATTTCTTCTGCACTTGCGACTTCTTTCTGCCTCTTGCAACCGTTAACTCTGTCGCTAATGCCCATGGCGGCTGCCTTACCTCGCTCGGTGGCTAGTTGCAGCTGCACACAGCTCCACGTTATTCGACATGTGGCTCTCAGCCCTCACACATGCACTTGTTTCCTAGTTTCTTAGCTTCTCCGTCGCTCCTCTCTACACCACCTAACACCCACACGACTTATCTTTTCTAGCAGCGACGTCCTTTCTTGATCGTTGTCCTTTGAGGTTGTCCCCAACACGCCCCCTCTGCGCACCCTTTATCTGCACACTCCTTTTGCGCCTGCGCCAACTCTCACACTGTCAATGGCTCCTTGTTGCTACACCCACGGACCTGTTGTATGTTGTATGTTGCAGCTTGAGACTTCCCCCCTTGCAACCTTCTTCGTTGCAATCTTCACTTGCCCAGCCTAGCCTCCACAACTCACGACCTCAGTCGTCACTCTTCCCAGCCTGCATGCACTTGTCGCCCTCTCTGCCTACAACCACACTGCCCAGCTCGGATCCCTGCAGCTCGTTCTGCTTCTGCAGGCTACTGGTTCTTAGTGACCAATCTACTGGCACGCCCACGCCATATAGACACTCTCCTAGCTCTGACACGGATCTAATCTGCAATCTGCATCCATACAATGTACGACCCGTACGGCAGTCATACAACTCCCTCTAACACAAATCTGATCTACAATCTGCAATCTGCAGCCATAAAATGTACGACTCGTACGGCAGTCGTACAACTCCCCCTTTTTTTATTTTTTTTTATTTTTGGGTTGTCTTTTACCCACAGCTAAACAGACCACATAAATTTCTCAAAGACCTATAAACAAAAAATCTCATGCGTTGCAACAAATTGATCTTGGCAAACCTAGTTTCCTTCAGAGACCAAGCTCTAATACCATGCTAATTTTCTGAACCTAGCACCCGGCACTTAGTTCCAATAAAATCACTTTATTAAGTAAATGCACAACTAGGTTACTTAACGAAATAAATCGGCGGAAGCATAAGACTAAACCATACACATTGCACAAGATATTTGGGTAAACACCTCAAAAAAAACCCTGAAGGGAAAACTAAATCTAAGTTGATTATATCAATTAAAATATTGGGCTCCTGTCCTGGGATAATGGCCCGTCTGAGGAAAAGACAATCACAGTAAATAGCCTTGCCTACCTGGTTGTTATCTCCTTTGCTGCCCCTTACTCCTTCCTCTAACCCCGCCCACTCACACTTGAATGAAATTGTTAGAATTTTAAATTTTCTAGTTACACAATTACAATTACTTAATCCAATAGCAATTGTAGTAGGATCACTGAAAGATAAACAATCATAGATACAATAGAACACAAAGATTATCCTGGGAAACCCTTGTGGGGGAGAAAACCCAGCAACCAAAATCCTCAATATAGATTCCTTCAACCGGTACAAGGATGCGCTATATCTCTCCAAGAAAGACCAAGACCAAAAACACCAAAAGAACCAGTCTCCAAGACTTGTGCGCTAGACCTTCTTATGCACTTCAAAATGCAGAAGAGAAGTGTGTGAGTGTGTATCCAAATGAGAGGACCTATCCTCTATTTATACACAACAGTGTCTCTTGAAGAGACATTACTCTTGACCTAACTAACCCGTAAAACAGGGCCGACTAGCCACAATGGGGCTTTTTACAATTATAAGTAAAATACCAATAATATAATAATTTATGTTGAACCAACTTGTACAATATAATTATAATAACCTTTTAAAGGTTTGACCAAAACAAATATACAAGAATATATTTCATGGTTACACCAAAAATATTAACAGAAATGTCCTCTTCACCCAATCAATGAGATCTCCTCAGTATGTATGTGTCTCATCCTCTCACTTAGGCTGCCTTTTATTATTTTGAGTTAACCCTAGATCTCCTAAAGTGATCAAGGGATGAGATTAGATCTCCCCTTCACTTTAGATCTAACGGCTGGGATTTAATCAACTCACTTAAGTTACTAATGCCAAAAACTTCAGCATTTAACTTAATTAATTACCAAAGTTCATTCACTTTAATTATTAACTCATAAAGTGAATTTCCTAAGTTCCTGAGAGGTAATAGTGACGACTTCCACATGCTAGACACCAAGCCTATGTGGAAGTACATGTCTGATGCTAAATACATCAAAAGTCCCAAGTGTTGACCTTGCTTATCCTAGCAGGACAAATGAAGCGGTAACAGGCATAACTTAATCCAAACTTACCTTCTTGGATGAACAGTGAATGATGGTACTCTCGTTTCTTGTTGCATGACATATTTAACTTGCTGGAATTTAAACTCACTTGCAAAATCAGCAATCTGATAATAACACTTTAGCTCATATATGTAGATGCCATCGTCTCTTTAAGGAACTGAACTTGTACTTGCAATATCTTCTCATACGTTCATGGCATACTTGAATCATTTATGTTAACACTGTCTTTGAGCACTGTTTAGCATTTTTAGATACATCATAAGTTCAATTCTGCAGTCTGGAATGTATTTAGAACTCCTGGATACTTGTTAGTTCATGCTCTTGAGTCATTACAGCTTTCTCTCGTGGTTACACTGCTTTGATCTAAACTGAACTAAGTTTCCCAGCATAAAGGTCACACATGGCTAATCAAATGGAATGTGTTTTCAATGAGGTTTAATACTTGCTAGTTCATGAATCTTATCCAAGATAATCAGACTTTACAGTTCTTCTTATGTTGTGGCATCTAACACTCATTTGCAAGTGCACTCTATGGTTCAACTTACACACGCAATCTAATAATACATTACGAACTCTACATTATATGTTTCGTGGAATGTTCTTGGATAGTTTAATTGTTGCATGATCGTAACTTTTCCTTGATGTTATTCTATTTCATGGTGTTGTAAAGTTGGAATTCATCTCTAAACAATTCCTATATTGAGCATTTCAGTCTTGTATCCTAAAGACATATTTGTACTTGCTTCACAACTCTTATCACATAAGTTTGCAAATCGACTTATTTGGGAAATTCATCAATCTAAGCTAATATTTCACTCCCACACTATAACTAATTGGCTAGATTGAACCTTTAGGGATACCCCCCAGGCTAGGAATCCCTTCTCCTTAGTCTAAAGTGAGAGGCAATGCCACTGAGGTGACAGTGGGTGGCTTGCCTAGTAGTTGCCTCTAGGTTCTCATACTTTATGGTTAGACTTTCCCACATAGCGAGAATTTGGGTGGTAACACAGCCTATCTCGATCTTTAACTAAATGGATAGAACCTAAGACTCCATGGCCATTGATGTACATGCTCAATTTACTTCATACTTTATCACATTCAACCTCATTATATGCCAATTTGTCCAGTCATCTACCCATTTTAAACCTTCAAAACTGGATGTGGTCTTCTCATATCCCCCACCCTCAGGTACTAGTTGATCCAACCACGATGTAAAATAATATTTTTGTGTAAAGACATATGTAAGGCATGGAGTGGATCATTTAGATTATCCCACCATTGTGACCACCTGTTTAAGGCATGGAGTGGAACATTTAGATTATTCCCCCATTGAGACCACCTATTTACATTTACAATTATGATTATACAAGATCACATCTTTAGGCTCAACAATGTCTTTGCCTAACATGCTATCCGTCTACTCATACACCTCCCCATCGACGAAGTGATATAAAACTACAAATCGAATCATATTATCAATGGTCTTGGTGAACATAGAACATATCTAACTTGTGACTAAAATTGATCATCAAGAATGGTTCCCTCCACCTCATGAGATTCCTATCTCTAAAACGCATGCAACCTCAAAACCTGCCATGAATCATTATTTGAAGGTTTTTCTGAATTTATTGCAACCATTTTTGAATCGACATTTCAGACTAGACCACCATGGTCCATCATCAGGAAGGAATGAATGACTCACCGCCATACTATCCAATGCCTTTCTTGCCTTCAAAATGTTGAGAAATGTAGCTTGAGCAAGAACTAGAACAAGTTCAGTGTGAACGTGCAAGTTCAGTGTGAACGTGCAAGTTCAGTGTGAACGTGCAGGAAGCGGTTCGAGACATTTCTTTGGTGACCAACTTGAAAAGGTGATCACTAATTCTATCTTTCAGTTCTGAGGCTTTTGCGACTAGTGTTATAATAAGGTAGTTCTTTCGGATTCATCGCATCAGTTTTTTAATTCGACGTTTTGGACCAAACAAATGTGGTCCATCATCCGGAAGAGTTTTAAGATATGAGGGAAATCTGAAAAATCATCAGTGTATAAATATGAAAAGTTTTTTAGTAAAGAGTCGATTTATTAAAAATATACAAGACCTAAAAATATTACTAATCGATTTATTACTAATTAATTTCTAGAATATGTCCTTGTGGTTAGTGTTGGGATCGAATTTTGACTAATCTTCCAACCATCATCTCTGTTTAGATTGTTAGGTTGTTTTTCAATTTCGATGACTTCCCTAAATTTCCTATTGTGATAGTGATCTACCTTAGCAAGAATTTTGGCCTCTTCAATACAAATATGATGTTTTGTTTTGACCGGATGTTCTCTTCATGGAGGATTTGAAAAGCAAAGCCCTTATTTCCTCACCCTTTCAACCCAAATACTGGAATAGATTTGTCGATGATACTTTTGTTATTTGGCCCCATGGTTATGACAAATTAAATGAATTTGCGAATCACCTCAATAAACAATCCAGTCACATCAAATTCACTATGGAGGTTGAAGATAAAGGCAATCTTCCTTTTCTAGATGTCAAGGTCACAAAAAGACTCGATGGATCCTTAGCCCACCAAGTTTATAGGAAGAAAACTCACACCAAACACCTTCATGTCGAATCCCATCATCACCCTGCCCAAAAATTAGGGGTTCTCAACACCCTAGCTACTAGGGCCTCAGAATCTCTGATGATGAACACCTTGATGAAGAGAAAAACCACCTCCTCAAGGTTTTCAAGGATAATGGCTATAAAAAACATCAGGTGTCTAGGGCCTTTCAGAATGACTCTAAAAGACCTAGAAATAAGGTACAAACAAATAATGATGTGTCCAAAGTTTTCTTACCATACATACAAGGGACAACAGGCAAGCTTGCTAAGATTTTGAAGAAGAAAAATATTGGGGCAACTTTCAAACCCATAAACACTATTAGGAATTCCCTTAGGTCAGTCAAAGACCTTGTTGATCCCATTGAACAGAAGGGTGTCTATATGATCTCGTGCTCGTGTGGTAAACAATACATAGGAGAAACATGTCGTTCCTTTAGAATTAGAATTCAAGAACATGCCATCGATATCAAGCACAATCGCACTCGTCCCTCAGCTTTGGTAGAACATTCGGACAAAACAAAACATCATATTTGTATTGAAGAGGCCAAAATTCTTGCCAAGGTAGATCACTATCACAATAGGAAATTTAGGGAAGCCATCGAAATTGAAAAACAACCTAACAATCTAAACAGAGATGATGACTGGAAGATTAGTCAAAATTGGATCCCAACACTAACCCCACAAGGACAGATTCTAGAAATTAATTATTAATAAATTGATTAGTAATATTTTTAGGTCTTATATATTTTTAATAAGTCGGCTCTTTACTAAAAAACTTTTCATATTTATACACTTGATGATTTTTCAGATTTCCTTCAGATCTTAAAACTCTTCCTGATGATGGACCACATTTGTTTGGTCCGAAACGTCGAATTAAAAAACTGATGCGATGAATCCGAAAGAACTACCATATCATAATTCTATCTTGTAATTTCACTTAAAAAATAAAAATAAAAGTGAAAGTCTTATGTTTTGAAGTCAATTAGTCTTAGGAATCTAAATGAAATGCTCTAGGAGTTCTAAAACATTAGTGACTTAGATTAGGATTTAATCTTAGCCGTACATCTCATGATTGAGATAAGTGGTAGCTAGGATTGAGAAGATTAGTTATCCTCTCTCAAAGCATAAATACGACAAGATAGGAGAGATCTCATGCACATGAGAAGAGTGCAAGAAAGCTAGAGGAAGGAAAAGTGCATCCGGAAGAGAAGAAAGAGAAGATATGCTAAAGAGACCAGCAAGTACAGCACACAGTATGATCCATACCACTGTTGTAGTTGTCTCTCCTGCATGCACAGGCCATACACCTTCAGATCTGGCCCTACCCATACAGTGTATTTGTTGGAGTGTGCTTCAGTGATTAAGAGAGAGAAAGAGTGATTTATTATCCAGGAAAGGCAAAAATAGAGCAGGCTGTACTGTTGTAGTTATACCCTCTTTTCACAGGTCATACATTGTTGTTTGAGGTGTATTAGTGTAGCTATACCCTCTTTTCACAGGTCATACACTGTTGTTTGAGGTGGTTTTATTGACCCTAAAATTGTTGGTTCACAACAGGCCATAGAGATCACCTTGTACGAGTGATTTATTATCCAGGAAAGGCAAAAATAGAGCAGGTTGTACTGTTGTAGCTATACCCTCTTTTCACAGGTCATACATTGTTGTTTGAGGTGTATTATTGTAGCTATACCTTCTTTTCACAGGTCATACACTGTTGTTTGAGGTGATTTTATTGACCCTAAAATTGTTGGTTCACAACAGGCTATAGAGATCACCTTGTACGCTTTGATCAAAGGAATGAAAAGTTGATTTGAAGGAGAAATCCCTATGTATGTCTTTTATTTCTTCCATTGTTCATTTTTTCAACTACTAATGCAATGTTCAGAAAATTAACTTTTTGTTATAAATAAATCTGTTTTGAGTTATTAAATGAGATAACATTAGGACAGCAGTCACCTAGGTTGAAAATTTTACATGGTATCAAAGTTGTATTCTTTGATTGAGACTCTCAAGGGTTTACAACAGTAAATCAACTACGAAAAGGACCAGCATTTGGAGGTTTTCAATATTTCTTTTAAGGGCTAATTTTCAGATCTAGGAGTTTGTGCATTAGATCTCAAAAATGACCTCAACTAGCCTCAAATTTAAGGATAGACTGGATGGTGCCTCAAATTTCCCGTCATGGAAATTGAGAGTTACGCTCTTATTGGAAGAGAATGAGCTCTAGGATATTGACAAGGATGTTGTGCCTTCGCCTACAGATCCACAACAATTGGCAGCTCACAAGAAGAAGTGAAGGCCAAGCAGATGATCATGGATGACATAAAGGATCACTTGATCCCTCGTATACCCAAGAAGAAAATGACAAAGGAGATGTTCAATGCTATGGTAAGCCTCTACTAGAGTGAGAATATAAACAGAAAGATGATATTGCGAAACAAACTTAGATCCATAGAGACAGGTAGATCAAATTCAGTCACCAATTACCTTATGAAAGTCACGAAAATTGGTGATCAACTTGCAGCAACTGGTGAAAATATTGCAAATGCAGAGTTGGTGAACATGGCACTGAATGGATTCCTAGCATCATGGGAACCATTTGTCAAAGGTATTTGTGCTCGTAAGAATCTGCCTAACTTTGAAAGGCTATGGAATGATTGTATCCAAAAGAAAAATCGGATGGAGTCAAAGGCCAGCAAGAAGGGTGGTGATGAGAACTTAGCCCTATTTGGTCAAACAAATAAGGACAGAGGTAAAGGACCCAGCAAGGGTATGGGAAAGAGTGAGGAGTCAACCTTACAACGACGAAAGAAGAACTTGAATAAAATCAAGTGCTTCATTTGTCATAAGCACGGTCAATGCATCACAGTGTCCAGATAAGAAGAAGGGTAAAGGGAAGCAACAGCAGAAGCAGGTAGCAACCTCTGCAGAAATTTAGATGAACAAGTATGTTGCCAAGTTCGAGAGGATTTCTCAATGGTATCTTGCCTTTCTACCAACACAATTGCTAGGAATGCGTAGTATGTGGACAATGGGGCATCTCATCATGTCACATAAACCCAGCAATTAATTTATAGTTTAATGAAGTAGAATTCAGGAGTAGAGGTTGAGCTTGGTGATGATGCCAAGTACCCAATAACAGGAGTTGGTACTATTCCCTTCCAACTCGAGTCGGGTAACTCTTTAGATTTTGACAATGTCTTTTTTGTTCCAAGTCTTAGAAAGAATGCTTTTGGTTTCGGTTGTGGAGGATAAGGGCTATGGAGTTGAGTTCAAGAACCAGCAAGTCCTCATCATGCCGAAGGAATCTAGCCCAGTCTCCAGACACAACACAAGTAATAGGGGTTAGATAAGGTAAACTTTACAGGTTGCAGGGTGAACCAGTTCGAACCCTAGTTCATAACAGTGACAGCTTATGTGAGTTGTGGCACAAAAGAATGGCGTTCCAGCATCACAAGGCATTGCCTATTCTGAGGGAGATAATCAAAAGTTTTCTAAAGTTCAACATTGAGCAGCATGGAGTATGTAGAGGGTGCACACTTGGAAAGCACGCCAAGGTTGCTTTCCCAAGCAACGAGCATAGGTCTAAGTTGATTCTAGACCTAGTGCATTCTTCAATAAGCATGTACTATGTTTCCTTCATTAATGACTTCTCTCACAAAACTTGGATCTACTTCCTAAAGACCAAGGATAAGCTCTTTAGTAGGTTTCAAGAGTTCAAAGCTCTAGTTGAAAACCAGATAAGGAAGAAGATCAAAATCTCGAGATCGGACAATGGGGGAGAGTACACCTCCAAGGAAATTGAGGGTTTCTGCAAGGAGGCAAGAACCAAGAGGGAGCTAATTGTTTTGTACAACCCACATCAGAATGGGGTTGCGGAGCGAAAGCATTGATCCACCATAGGGGATGTTGAGGCTGTAATTCATGACTGGGACTTGTCAATGTTTCTTTGGGCAAAAGCATGCCTACAGCAGTCTACATCCAAAACCGGTGTCCTCACAAGATATTGGAAGACAAGACACAAGAGGAGGAATTCACTAATGTGAAGCCAGAGGGGAGTCATTTCCACATCTTTGGTTGTCTAGTTTATATCCATGTGCTAGTAGAAAAGAGGACTAAGTTGGAACCTTCCAGCAAGAAGGGTTTATTTGCAGGTAACACTGAGACTTCAAAGACCTACAAGGTATATATTCAAAAGCAAAGGAAGACAGTGGTGAGCAAGGATGTAAAGTTTGAGGAAGACTTTGCATCCAGAAAGTCCCATGAGCCTATTCCAGTGCCAAATGATGAGGAGACGCTAAGCCAGGGTCACTAGTGACTTACAGGGAAATACAACAGCCTTCAGGTGAAGAGGGGGAAACAATAGCCCCTTCCACTTCTGCCAGGAGACCTCGATGGTTCACTTAGACATTGAGGGATGCTCATGAGTATGTTAAGGCTCCTAGGAGAACAATTAGAGAGAGAAAACCTTTGAAGAACTTTCCAACCTACATGGCATTAATGAGCAGCATCATAGATTCTGAGCCTTCCATCTTTCAAGAAGCAACAGACCAACAAGTATGGCGGGATGCCATAGTAGCCTTCAAGTGAAGAGAGGGAAACAATATCCCCTTCCACTTATGTCAGGAGACCTCAATGGTTCACCCAAACATTGAGGAATGCTCAAGAGTATGTTGATGATCCTAATAGCACATTTAGAAAGAGCAAACCTTCGAAGAAGTTTCCAGACTACATGGCATTAATGAGTAGCATCATAGATTCCAAGCCTTCCAGCTTTCAAGAAGCAACAAACCGGCAGGTATGGCGAGATGCCATGGTGAAGGAGTACACCTCCATCATGAAGAATGATGTTTGGGACATGTCACATAGTGCCAAGATCAGAGGGGAAATCAGTAGTGAGTTGCAGGTGGCTCTACAAGATCAATCATGCAGCAGATGGCAGCATTGATATGTTCAAAGGGAGGTACATGGCAAGAGGGTTCTCCCAGAAAGAAGGATTGGACTATGAGGAGACATTTGCTCTAGTCTCCAAGCACACTTCCATTAGAGCAATTATGTCCTTAATTTCATTTATGGAATGGAGGATACATAAAATGGATGTGAAGACGGCTTTCTTAATGGGATCATTGAGAAAGAAGTGTACATAAAGAAGCCTCAAGGCTTTGAGGTAAATGGGAACGAGTGCCTTATTTGCAGGCTTACGAAAGCCTTGTATGGGACTCAAGCAGGCACGGAGAGCATGGTATTCCAGGATAGATGGATATCTGCAAAGTATGGGCTTCACCAAAAGTGAAGCAGATCGTAACTTATATTATATATTTGTTGGGACTAATCTGCTCATTTTGGTGTTGTATGCAAATGACTTGTTTCTTACAGGTGCAGAGAAGCTCATTGTAGGGTGTAAAGCAAACATGGCAACTGAGTTCGAGTTGAAGGACATCAACATGATGCATTACTTCTTGGGGTTGGAAGTTTGGCAAATACCAAAGAAGATATTCCTTGGGTGGGGTAAATAGGTAGTTGAGATCCTGAAGAGGTTTCTAATGGAGGACTGCATACCTATGGCCGCACCCATGATCACTAATCTGAAGAAGGTGACAGTTTCAAATTCAAAGTTGGTGGATCCCTCATTGTACAGGCAGTTGATAAGTTCCTTGATGTATTTGGTCAACACTAGACCATATATATGTTTTGTAGTGAACAACTTGAGTAAGCTCATGGTCGAGCCAAGGCAAGAGCATTGGGTAGCAGCAAAACATGTGCGCAGATATTTGAAGGGCACAATGGGGTATGGTCTAATATATGTTGGAGATGGTGAAATGAAGATGCGGGGGTATTCAGACTCGAATTGGGCAAGTAGTCCAACAGACGAGAATAAACATGAGGGTGTTGCTTTAGCTTAGGATCAGTGATGACATCTTGGTTTACCAAGAAACAAAATTACATGGCACTTAGCTCAGCAAAGGCAGAATACATGGTAGTGTGCACTGCTAGTTGGGAGGCCATTTAGCTTCGCAATTTACTTGCATGATTG
The DNA here is from genome assembly GCA_009831015.1 of Picea engelmannii. Taxonomy (NCBI): domain Eukaryota; kingdom Viridiplantae; phylum Streptophyta; class Pinopsida; order Pinales; family Pinaceae; genus Picea; species Picea engelmannii. Next base: position 145,823 of record ML779904.1, on the reverse strand, counting down.
TTTGATCAGAAGCTAGACCCCTCAATCATTTACTGTGATAATCATAGTTGTATCAAACTCTCTAAGAATCCAATGTTTCATGACAAATCCAAGTACATAGAGATCAAATATCACTTTATACAAGACAGGATTCAGAAGGGAGCAATGAAACTCTGGTATATTCCCATAGATCAACAAGTAGCTAATGTCCTGACCAAGCCCTCGGCAAAAGGGATGTTTGAAGCATTCAGAGACAAACTTAGATTAACGCAGATTCCTTCCTCGCTAAGAGGGAGTGTTGAAAAATGTAGCTCAAGCGAGAACTCCTTGCACAAGTTCAGTGTCTATTAGATTTAGGGAAAAATAGAGAAAACAATTATGCTTTTAAATTATGTTCACTAGATCGGCACATTTAAGAAAAGACAAACAGATCTGAATTAAATTCTGAACACAAATAGAATTTCTGAGTACAAAAACAAACTTTAGCTTACCTCCTGGCCAATGAAGAATGTACCTGTCACATGTGTGGATGTAGACCTCTTTAATATGCTCAGAAAATTAGTTTAAGGTTCATGGATCAAACCTCTAGGGTTTGATCTCTATCATATGGACTAAAGGACAGTTTGCCAAGGGATAGACCACAAACAAGGTTGTAGAAGGATGTTGTCCACAACTGAGACTGTAGAACTCAGCAGCAGCAAATACTCCACAAGTTGAGAGAACTTGAGACAGCAAAACACCACAATAGGAACAGCAAATCCTCCACAAATGAAACAGCAATACCCTCCACAACAGGGACAGCAAAAATAAAACACCCACAGAAGCTTCAGCAAAAAGAAAAACCCCACAGGAACTTGAACAAAGGTAACAACAGCCAATAGGAGAGGTCGTGGCATCTTCCCTTTAGGTCCATGGCTCTCTTGAACTGATATGGCAACCAAGAAGAGAGGTCGCGGCACCTTCCCTCAGCTCCGTGGCTCTCTTAAGCAGACTGGCAACTGAGGGAGGGGACAAACAGCAAGTCTAAGCAGTCTAGAGGAGATTTGGCCCTCATCACCATCAAACAAAATTACAAGAGGTAGCTCCCGGCCAAATCGGTGTCCAAGTAAACCTCAGATCTGAAACAAATAGTCCAAAGAGGGGGTCGCACCATCACCAAGAGAGAGCAACTGAGGTAGTCGCAGCAATAGGAGAGAGAGGAGTGAGTGAGTGTAGAAATGCTAGAGGGTAGGGTTCCTTTTATAGCTAGGAAGAGGGGTTAGGGCTATTATAAAAAATAATTAAATAATGACAATTTAATTAATATAAATATTAATTAAATGTCAATTAAATTAAAGTAAATTATAAAAACCCTCCACCACATAAAACAAGAGGGAAAGCAAGACAACAAGCAAAGGGGGAACTTTAAGACAAAGTCAAGGGGGTCCACAATGGCAAAACATGTCCACATGAGTCTCATAATGACTTATAAACTTTTATCATCACTGCATAAGAGGGCACATCAACAATGTGGGCATGTCCATCTTCATAGCCACTCCTAGGTCTCATGGACCATCCCGAGAGAGAGGAAGAGGATCACACATCAACACATCTTGGTATTTCACCAAGATCTACTGATCTACCTGGTCCAAGACCAGGTTGCCCCAGAACACATCTGGGGGCCATAGAACACATCTAAGGTCTTATCCACCAAGGTACAAGACCAAGGATCAACCCATGCATTAAGCAAGGGTTCCATGGAACACATCCAGGGGCCCTAGAACACATCTGGAGACTTATATCAACCATCAAGGAACACATCCAGGGGCCCTAGATCACATCTAGAGACTTATATCAACCACTAAGGAACACATCCAAAGATCAATCCAAGCACCGAGCAAGGATTCCCTGGAACACATCCAGGGGCCCTAGAACACATCTAGGGACTTACTGCTTGGTCCTAGACTAAGAACCCGAGTCATATACTAGGGGCCCTCGCTAGTGTCTTTTGCCATGGCTCTTACTGCTTGGTCTCATACTAAGAAACCTCAAGAGTGTACTGGGGGGCCTAGTCCTCAGCGAGGGTTTTATGCCATCCTCCCGGAGAATGGCTCTTACAGTTGCACTAATTTCAACAGTGTCAACATGCAGGAAGTAGTTTGAGACATTTCTTTAGTGACCACCTTGGAAAGGTGATCACTAATTCTATATTGTAATTTCACTTGAAAAAATAAAAATAAAAAGTGAAAGTCTTATGTTTTGAAGTCAATTAGTCTTAGGAATCTAAATGAAATGTTCTAGAAGTTTTAGAACATTAGTGACTTAGATTAGAATTTAATCTTAGCCATACATCTCATGATCGATATAGGTGGCAGCTAGGATTGAGGAGATTAGTTATCCTCTCTCAAAGCATAAATAGGACAAGATAGGATAGATGTCACACACATGAGAAGAGAGCAAGAGAGTTAGAGGAAGGAAGAGTGCATCTAGAAGAGAAGAAGAGTAGATCTACTAAAGATACCAACAAGTACAGCAGGTTGTACAATCCATACCATCGTTGTAGCTGTCTTTTTTCCATGCATAGACCATACATCTTCAGATCTGGCCGTACACCTTCAAATCTGGCCATACAGTGTATTGTTGGAGTGTGCTTCGGTGATTGAGAGGGAGAAAGAGCGATTTGTTGTCCCGGAAAGGTAGAAATAGAGCATGTTGTATTGTTGTAATTGTACCCTATTTTCATACACTGTTGTTTGAGGTGATTTTATTGACCGTACAATTGTCGATTCAAAGCAGGCTGGAGAGGTTACATTGTAAGCTTCGACCAAATGAATGAACAGATGAATTGAAAGAGAAATCCTTGTGTATGTGTTTTATTTCTTCCGCTGTTAATTTTTTCAGCTATTGTGTGACTAATACAATGTTCAGAAAATCATTTTTTTGTTGTTAAATAAATATGTCACCTAGGTTGAAAAATTTACGCAAAATGCACCTAGAGGTGAGGTAACAGCTAGCAAATCTAGTCTTTGCAGGCCTAAGTAGCACCAACTTCAAGTGATTGCAGAAAATGAATTGGACAACACTATGGTTGGTGATAAATTTTACAATCTTCTTCCCTTTCCTATACAAGGCCCCAATCCAGCTTGAGTGGTGTTGATATTATGGTAGTTGCGGGAGGTATTTACCTCCACATGTAACCCTGACAAGAATAGAATATTACGGGAAGCAAGAAGTAACCCTAAAACATTGAACATAACCCTAGAAGATAAGTCAGCTCAAGGAAATAATTAATATTAAGTATTTAGTCTAAAGAATGAGAAGTCAACCCTGACAGCTCAAGAAACAATATAAATACAAGTAGCCAGACCTCATTTTGTACACACTGCTTAGAATTGCAGCTGGGAACAAGTGCGCACTACAGGAACTGGGCTAGTGCGGAAGTCTAGAGAGAAGTTGCAGCCGACAGCTGCCGCAATCTGGTTTCCCGGTTTAGGCTCGGACTTTCTGTTGGTTATGGTTGGACTTTCTGATCAATCTTGGTTATCTTTATGCATTAGCCTTGGTTGGTTATTGGTTTGCTTCCGGAATCATTCTCTGTCAAGGTTAAGGTGCTCGGGGGTGGCTTCGGCCTATGGTTGGGTGACAATATTGCTATATTGTTTATGGTTAAATGAGCACATCCATTACTTTCTAACATGTTATGGGCCCACACTATCTTCATACAGTCTAACCGCTAGAAGATAGATTGGGAGGGTTTGCTCAGTTGCAGTTGCAGTTGCAGCCAGTTTTTACTGCAACAACAAAACCCTAACCCTCTAGTTGAGGCACCTTAAATGAAGAGATTGACCTAATTTCTGGATAGACTAGTGCGCCCTAGCCTAGCGCATCTCCTGGTACTCTCAGCAAGCTAAGACGTCAAGTTTAAGTTTTTGGTCAAAATCAAGGGTTGACCAAGTCAAAACAATTATGACTTACTCTATGAAGTCAGAAAACAAGTTAGAAGGGGCTTCTAACTTCAGAGCATGGAAGACAAGAATTGATCTCATCCTTGCCAAGAATAAAGTGTTGGATATCGTGAAAGGAAATATTGTGGAACTAGAGTTTGAAGAAGGAAAAGAGAAAGAACCTCAGAACGTTGTAGTTATGGAGAAGTTCAAAGACAATGACATCAATGCCATGAGTATCGTAGTGGACTCTGTAAAAGACCACTTGATACCCTACATCTCCCATGTACTAACCTCTTCTCAGTCAAAAACATTGGACAAGTAATGAGTTTGAAGAATGAGCTCTGCAACATGAAAATGAATGATGATGATAGCATAACATCATACTTTGTAAGAATCTCTCAGTTAAGAGATCAACTACAAGTTATTGAAGAGATCATTTCAGAGAACGGACTGGTAAATATAGTACTCAATGGTCTTCCCAAGACATGGGATGCATTTGCCGCAAGCATGAACACAAGGAAGGAGTATCCTACATTTGAAGAGCTTTGGACTTGTTGTGCACAAGAAGAATCAAGGATTAGTGCAAAAGAGAAACCCCAAAAGAAATACGATCATCAAGCCTTCACAGCAAGGTTCAAGAATCTCAGGAATAAAAGGAAGTTTGGCTCAAGGAAGAAGCCAAATCAAGAGAAAGATATGTCAAAAATACAATGCTTCAACTGTCGAAAATATGGTCACTACAAGAATCATTGTCCCGAGCTAAAGAAAATGAAGGAAACACACGAAGCATCAGTTGCCGAAGAAATGGAACCCTCAAAGAAGACCAAGTAGGATAAAACAAACTTCTTCTTCTAAAACAAGGTAACAATATTCTTCATAGTTCTTGTACATACCATGTTTACAAAGTTTCTGTACATATCTTGCATATCTATTTCTTAGAAGATAAGATGTTCAAAGAGAAACAATACCTATGGAAGAATAACAAGATAAGGATTGATATCACGACGACTCTAAGACAAGCAATACACATGGAAAGATGAAGTACATTGACAATCCCTATGGAAGCTATTAAAACTGTCGAAATCAGAATCAAACTTGAAGAAACCTAGAAGAAGTAAATACCAAAACAAGTCAACAATCAAAAGGAAAATACTTGTGACACTTTGCAGAAGGCAATAACAATGCAAACAGAAGCGTGGACTCTCTTAAATGGAGGAAGTCAATTATATAATTTCAAAAGAAGAGCATGCATAAAGCAAGGATTAGGAGGGAGCTATTCCTAAATAATATAATCCATTGAAGATTATGAAGTATCTATCCATGTTCCCATCAATGGTAGAAACCATGAAAAGCAGCGCGTATTCAGTTTGACTTTAGAAGAAGTCTTCTTCGAAAAGAAGCCTTAAAGTATCCCTGGTTGTCCATCCACATCCATGATCCTATGATGAAAGGAAGAAGTTGGAATCTGCAGGGCATGGAACCTGTTATCCCCCACTTTTAGGGATAACTAGGAGATTATGTCTCGAGGCCCACAGGTCCCAGACATGGAGTATCGAGAGCTAGATCAACTTGAGCATGGCCCTGGAGGGCCCATCTTTTCTCCCTTTCAACGCCTCCACTTTGTCAGCAGCAGCAGCATCCATCACCTTCGGCTTGGTCATGTACTAGAGATGGTTCTTGCTCCATGAGGTAATGACTTCGGGTATCATGGTATGTGTCACTCTGATCCTCAAGACCTTTAAATATATGCATTTAATTCCTTTTGTTTCTAACAAATGCTTGGATCTTATACTTGTCCACTTGACCATGTCTGGGGGAATGACAGGATGCCCTAGTAAGCCTGTGACCATAGGTTTTGAGTTGCCACTGGGGGGTTTCTGAATATTACCGCTTTTTCATCTTGCTTCCCACTCATCCACCCCATTACACTAGTTTGGCCATTGGGTTGGCCAATTATTTAAGGGTTACACCTTGCCTTGTGGGAAGAAGGGGCTAAAGACCCAAAAGGTAAAAGCAAGCTGGCAAAAGATAAAAGCCTAAAAAATAAAACCTCAAGATACTTTGCACAAGGATCCCCGAGAAAGAAATAAAAGGCTTCTCAGCAAGAAACAAGAGGGACCCGTAAAAATTAATAAAACAAGACCTAGTCAGAGGATAAGGGGTCTCATCACGAGCCAGCCTATTAGGTCCATGGCTACCTAGCAGTATGACACTACTAGCAACTGGTTACCACGCTAGGGTGGCGGCAATTGGTTCCATGGCCAAGAGAAAGGGGGTCTCATCACGAGCCAGCCTTCTCATTTATGTGAAAGTACTTGTGGGTAACACTGCCACCACTGGTCACCACGCCAAGGCAGTGTCCCCTGATTAGCCTCTTGAAAGAAAAAAGCAATAAAGAAATAAGAATAAATGGCATGAATGGGCTTGGAAACATTTGCATCCAGGACAGGTGTAGCTCGCCTTCTACAAAGGCACCCACAGGTAAGCCTTGCATTTCCCTGCTTTCACTGCACCCCTTGTCAGGACATCCCTTATCCACCTCACCCATTTACATGACTTGGATTTAATCCCTTCCGGAAACATCCCTTTTCTAGTGGACACTAGTCCAATAGGACGCCATGTCACCTCCTCCAAACTTGTATTGCAGATTTGTATAATGTCTTTGAGCACTTGACTGGGGTAAAAGGGGCTTTATGCACATGTTTAATAATATTGATGATGAGATGTGATTGACATTGCTATGATCCTGTGACTTATGAGCCCATGGAGGGCATAGCTGTTGATGTACAGGATCATGCCCGACGGACAGGTACCACATTGGACAGGTACACATGGGGAGAGGATTAGTTCGGACCTCCATGGGGCTGAAGAGCCCACCAGATGGATGTTGAGACCCCAGCAGGGGGCAGAGACAGGACAGAGGGGTTTGCATCGGAGAAGAGGAGTGTTAGAATTTAGGGTAATTTTAAAATCTGCAGTCCCTTTTAATTTCAGTGCTAAAAACACCTTAGATCTTAATCACAAACAGATATAACAGCATGAGGAAATATATAGATCTATGACAAACTATAATAGTAGAAGAAGGAAACTCAATTCATATGCAATAAAACTCAGATCATAACAGTGATATAAAAACCCTCTAAATATAGAGATCTATAACCTAACAGATCTATAACAGTAGATCTACAGCA
>ML779904.1:75496-137059 GCA_009831015.1 Picea engelmannii | reverse complement strand
AGCCTGACCTAGGGGGGTTGTGCCCTTTTTCATTGGAACCTTGGCCTTGGAAGGCAGAGGACGTCACCCAGGAGGCTCATGACGCCATCCAACTTCATGGACGTTTTGGGAGACAGTCATGGCAGTTTGGCATGTGTGACAGATTGGAGAAGCCCAAGGAGGGCTAACGTTTTGCTCCAGGAGGCTGCATTTGCCCTATAAAGGGCTAACGTCACCCTAGAAGGAGCATGACGTCTTGCTTTTGCTTGATTAGGGTTTTAATTTATGACATTTAATGCAAAACAGTGTTATTGTGTATTTTGGCCTTGTCGGCCTTTTGATGACCTAAAATTTAATTAAGGTCATTAGTATTGTATAAGTAAGAGAGCAAAACTCTCTTTTTATTCATCATCTTTCACTCACTCATTAGTGAGGTCTAAAACTTGCGCGCTATTCTAGGGTTTTGGCTGAAATTGTGAGGCGCACTTGTTGAAGGAAGACTATTTTTGGCTATTTTGGCATTTCTTCTTGGTGGAAGGCTTACAACTAGGGTTTGGCTACTTGAATGAATGGTTTATGTAAGTGAATTTCTGCAACACTTCTTGATTGAATGGTTATAGTATTATTTACTTGCATTTGTTATTATAATTTGCTGCATTAAAAACCCTAGATGACAAGCACATGCTAAGGTCCTTGTCTCATGTTCCTACCAAGTTAAGAGCTATTTTGATTTGCTGAAGTAAGATGGAGCCTTGCCATAGCAACACTCTATCCATACTCTTCTAGCTAGCCGTTTTTTTTTCTTGTTATTGAGCTAAGAAGGAGGAAGACGCATCAAGGCCTAGGGTTTCTCAACCTTGATGACCCATTTTCCCCTAAGGTTTGTTTCATGAAGCCTTGCTTTAGCAACACTTCACCTTCTAACTCTCTTGTCTTTAGCCCTATGAACTCTTGCTCAAGCTAGCCGATTTCATCTTGCCAATAAGATAAAGGAGGAGGAGAAAGCACTAAGGCCTAGGGTTTCTACACCTTAGTGAGCCTTTCTCCTCCAGGGTTTCATTGTTGAGGCCTTGCTTTAGCAACACCTCAACATCCAACCCTCTTGTCTCTAGTTTTATCATTATCATTTAGTCCTTCAACCTTTGCAGCCTCTTTTGACTCCATTTGCCCTAGTAGCGTACTGGTCTAAGACCTCTTGTATTGAGTAACCTGATCACAAAACAAATTTCTAAACTTTGACAATCTTTAACTCTTACTAACCCTAGCCTAGACTAGTCTTACTAACCCTATTGCTGACGTCACCTTTCTATGTTATAAACGCCCTTATGTAGCATTCGTTTTACCTTTGAAGCAATTGAATGATTGGTTAAGGCATCGTTTCTAAAGTGTTGATATTGTTACATTGATTGCCACTCATCATTAGAGTTTCTTCAGCATTTATTGTGAAGTGATATTGTAATCATTGTTGTTGTATATACATTGATTTACTTCATCAATATTATTGCTCAATTGCTTATTATCATAAAGTCATTGATTATATGAAGTACTAACCAGCAAGTAAGCTTGCACATGCATAGTTTCTTTGTTGCTTTGTCTCGAGCAGGTACACTTCTTGGTTACTACTTCCGGCTATCTTTTATATTTATTAGCTATTAAGCCGGACTTTCTGATCAGGTGGTGACTTGCGAGGGGAATAATATTACTTGGCCATAAGCCTTTGCCTTCTCAAAACCCCAGGTCACTGGGGACGTCTCCCCTAGGCCTTACCTCCCTAAACAGAAAGAGCCATCCCATTGAGGTGACAGTGGTGGGATTGGTTCAGTTACGCCAGTTTGACCTCCTTTCATCCGTCCATTATCTTAACTACAAACTGTGCGATAACATTTTGGCGTCGTTGTCAGGGAACACTGAGTCAATTCTCCTCAAGACGACACTTTTCGGTAAGCCTTGCCTCAAGAGTCTTTATCTTACAAGCTTACCCGGCGACTCCACTTAGGGTGTTTTCCCTTATCTTTTGATAGTTTCAAGAAAATTATCCGGCGACTCCACTGATGACGAAGCCAACTATGACTTCACAATGGGATCCGGGAAACTACACACCTTTAGACATGAGTAAAATCTCGGGTTTTCCTAGACAAATGCCCCCGAAGTATGAAAAATGGCTCCCTAGATTCACTGGCAGTGATGGAGAAAGACCCAACTATCACATGAGTAATTTTTGGGCTTTCTTTCAGCTCCACCCTGTCAGTGATGATGCTGAAGACTTGGTAATGAAACTCTTCTCTGCCACTCTGCATGGAAATGCTAGAAGATGGTATGATAATCTTCCAGCCGCTAGCATCACATCTATGGACCAGTTAGAAGAAACGTTTCTCGTGAGTTGGGGCATGAAATTGGAAGATATCCAATTATTACTTAGGGGACTCGAATACATAAGACAAACTGAGGATGAGACTGTCAGAGCTTTTGGGGTTAGGTTTAAGATGTTGCTATACCAGATTCCTAGAAGCCATTGTCCTGAAGACAAGTACCTCGTGTATCTCTATACCAATGCACTTCTAGGGCATTTGAGCTTCCTCCTCTATAAAAAGGGTCTGAAAACACTCGCAGAAGCTCACAACATGGCCATGCGAATAGAGGTAAATCTCTCCTTGTCCAAAGGAAAACACTTTTCCTCTCTAGGGACCAAAATCAATGACCTTGAAGATACCCCGAACACTCTCAGTTTGCAAAAACTAGTTTCCCTTGAAGTCTTTACTGTCGATTCACAAGAAAGAAGGGAAGGAGTTTTTAACCAGCATAATGAAGATATAGTTGATGAGATGGAACCTGAGCAAAATGATGAAGTATCAACCTATGCTCCTCCCTCTGATGAAGTCGTCCACAAGCCTTTTTCACCTACACAACAACACGACGATGAGGTTAGTTTCTTTCCTTTCCAGGATTTGATGATACCTTGTTCCATGACTCAAAGAGTGAAGGAGGAATGGAATCCCCGAGAGAAGTAGATCTTCCTTGCTATAAATTGAAGATGAAGAGGCAGTTCATGAGGATGAAACAATAACGCATGTTGAAGACACCCAAGTCCTCAAAGCTCCTGCACAAGAAGAAACAGTAAGCTACCCTCCTCCCCAAGATTTTTGTGATGCTCTACTTTATGATGAGGGAGATAAGGAGGAGATAAATGAGTCCTCGAATGCTTCAAATCTTGCATGTTATAATACAGATAGTGACATAGTTGATAACATTGATGAGTTCATACATGTTGGGAGACGTAGGTGGGATCTAGTTGGTTATGATATGGATCCCATCTATGACATTGAGAGTCATTTCCAAGTGTCGCCTTTGCAATTATCACAGCAAATTACTCTTGACCAGTGGCAACAAGGAGATGAGATTTTTACCCATACTTTTCAAAAACCCAAGGATGACCTGGTACCTTGTTTTCCTGATGATTTTCAGTCTTACCTTGAGGCTTTTGATGAGTACTCCTCTGAGCACTTTGATTCTTTCCATGAAAATGATTATCAACCACCGTTGTGCTCAGGTCTTGATAGGAGTAAGGACCTTCTTTGCTTAAAGAAGGATCATTGCGATAACTTTCCCAGGCCACCTTCGATTACTTTGCTTTGTTGTGTCTCTAGAGGTGTAGTTTGGGAGTATGTTTTTGATGTTGAGTTTCTTCTGGGGCAAACCCTGGACTCCAAGGGTTGGTTGAATACTACAATTTTAAGTCTGTCATCTCAGTGTTTCAACTTTCCCTTAAGAGTTTGCCAGTCATCTACTAGATCCTTGTCAATCCCTTCAGAGTGCAAGGACATCCTAGGTAGCCAATTTGCAGACCTTTTGAATCTGTGTTCCGAACCTTGGACTTTTCACGACCCCTTCCTGAAGTGGATTGAGTACTTTCCTCAGAGATTGACTTGGCATGATTTTATCCCTCCCACCCACCTCCATGAGACTCTGTGATTTCTGATGATAAAATACATATTTTAACCCATGTCATGTTTGTGCTTGACTTATCACTGTTTTGGTTTATGATGAAGCACAAAGGCAGGTATTGTGGGGCGTTGTTGGATTTTGGTTTCATGGGCCATTTGACTACACCTGACATCCAGCTAGCAGGTAGGTACAGGTAAGTAGGTAGGCATTTTGCATTCATTGTATATACCATTGCATTGCATGTTAGAGTAGTTTGCTTTCACACTTGTACATATGATTGCTTTTATTTCAGTCTTATATATATATATATGTGAACTGGGGTGATATCACCACCCCAAATGATTACTAATAGTTGTTATTGAGATCAAGCAGGTTACAGGTTAAGCCAGAGATGTTGAGGTTCTCATGCGCTCTACGGTGAGCACATGTCCCCGAGTTGGAGCCAGATGTTATCCCCCACTTTCAGGGATAACTAGGAGATTATGTCTCGAGGCCCACAGGTCTTAGACATGGAGTACCGAGAGCCAGATCGACTTGAGCATGGCCTTGGAGGGCCCATCTTTTCTCCCTTTTGTTAATGTTTAAGCCATTATTATAGATGTTTGCATTTCATTAGATAACAATAGCATAATCCAAGATCACTCAGAAATACACAATCACAAGAGACACAACATTTATCTTGGCAAACCCTCTAGGGGAAGAAAACCCAGCAAAACTTCCTTAATATAAATAGCCAATACAATGCCAAGAGATCTCTTATGTTAATACAGAAAGTCCTCTCCTAGATATGCGCCACTCTCTCTCTCATTTGCCAGTAACAGATCAGAACTTGTCTCTCAAACTGAGCAAGTGAGTTTTGTCTAAGTGAGGCGCTAGCCTCCTTTATTTATACAAGTCTGGCACGTGTGAAGTGTCTCTTCACTAGCAGGGCCGACTTCTCAAACTGGGTGGGTAAACCCACCTTTATTATATTTTTGGGTCTCTTCTAGGGTTATTAGCCAACTCATTAGGGTTTCTTCTTGCTTCTCGGAGTATTCTATCCTCGTCAGGTTTACACATGGAGGTAAATACCTCCCGCAACTACCATAATATCAACACTCCCTCCTAGCTAGGGAGGTATTACAGGTAATGGTCTTGAGCACAAAAGATACCATTCACCCGGTAGCATCAACATAGTTATATAGACTAGATCATGAGCACCATCATCATCATCAGCTGCATCATCTCTCGAAACCATACTCTATCTGAGTAATCAAACATGATGCTCACTCCACAGAGTGATACAAGAGCCATTCTTCTAATCTAGAAGAGTAAATGTTCTGAACCATTTTGTCTGGAAAATCTTTGTTCATCATTCATCTGGCTGATAATTATTTCCAATAAACTGTTGATAGTCTTCAAGGCAATCAAAACAAAATAGAACACAACTGTGTCTATCCATAATAGTACATAACTACAATCCAGTGGTACACTACCACACCAAGTAACACACAAGTACTTGATCAGCAACGTATAGTCACGAACAGTGGAACAAATCCACTACAGTAGTATACATCTACTGTCATACAGTCTTCATAACAATCATCTGATACCAACCTGCACAGAAACAATGTTATGATATAAATTGAATCATCTGGTCCAATCTTTCACTCACATCTGTGAGATCTGAAAGAATATCTGCCCTCAGAGTAGAACAATGAGATATCTGGACTATTCTTCTCAAGCAAGGAAGAATAATTGTCCTATATTCTGAACCTGGACCATTCCCCATGCTGGGCCATTCTTCCTACACTAATCAAAGTGCACCCTGGAGAGAATATATAAACCCTAAGGAATGTTTGTCCCTGATTGTTGAGCCTGGACCATTCCCCACCCTGGGCCATTCCTCCTACACTAATCAAAGTGCACCCTGGAGAGAATGTATAAACCCTAAGGAATGACTGTCTGGACCATTTCCTCTGTTAACCACAAGAGGAAAAGACTGTCCTGCATCAACCTGCAAAACGGACCATTCCTCATGTTAACCACAATGAGAAATCGTTGTTCGGCGAGGCGGGCCAGTCTTCCTGAGTAACCCTCAAGAAGAGAGACTGCCCTAGACCACTCCCCATGTTAACCACAATGGGAAGTCATTGTCTATGATACATCAACAATCTGGACCATTTCCCGTGTTAACCACAATGGGAAATCGTTGTCCGTCAGAAATCTCAATCCACTTTCCGAACAAGAAAGCATCTGTCCAAGATGGACTATTTTTCAATCTTGAAAATGAATGTCCTCGATAATATTTTCAGTGCTCCCTCCCAACCCGGGAATCATCTCTTCCTTTTTCAATAAGGAAGTCGTCTCCACGAGCTCCAGCTTGAGTACGCAAACTCTTTCATCTTACATAGAAGCTTTACCAAAATGTTTGTTTATCTGCTCATCTATGGAGATATGTATTAGAGAACCACTTTCTCCTTTCTGGACTTCATCACGGATAGTGTAATGCTTGATTTCAAATGTACTTTAGTCTGGAACATTGATTTTCTGTGAAGGCTTCATGTAGGTCTGAACAATAGAGTATATCATTGATGGAAAACTGGAACATATTCATGTGGCAGTTCTTTTGTCATCATGAGATCTGATCTACTGAGTAATCATCTTGATGTTATAGGAAATCTTCACCATGCTTTTTTTGTGCACTGGAGGTTCTCCACCAAGTTATTTTCTTCCATCTGCATACAGGGGTCTCTTTCTGGTATGCCTCAAAGTCTTGAGATTGCTCTTCATATGCTCTTTGCTCAATTGCTCTGAAGAACATTCTTTGCATTTATCTTATGTAGAACTCCAACTCATGGATATTGACTCATGTAAAGATATGTTTGGTTTACCGAAGCAAGTAATCATCATAGTCTTCTCCCTCCATCTGAGAGAACCTCTAGTCTAGATCTCGCAATGCTTTCATTCATAAGTTTTTCATACACTATTCTTCATCACGACTTTCAGTTCCTCTGCTTGATTGCTTTTATTGAGTTCATATCATGCTGGTAATCTTGTGATTCTTAATACAATGACTGGTTGTTCTGGCTTCTCTTTCTTTCTTGGAATCTTCATGTTCTTCCTCGTGTTTAGCTCTTGGGTCCATGGAGTAGATTCCATAACCTAAAGATTCCATTTCTTTCTTTCATCATAGGATCACGGTTGTGGATGGACAACCGGGGATACTTTAAGGCTTCTCTTCGAAGAAGACTTCTTCTGAGGTTGAACTGGACACATACTGTCTTTCATGGCTGCTACCATGGATATATACTTCATCATCTTCAATGGATCATAGGATTAGATCCCTCCTAATCCTTGCTTCATGTATGAGTGCATATAATCGACTCCCTCCGTCAAACAAAGCCCATGCTTCCGTCTGCATCCTTATTGTCTTCTGCAATATATAATTGGCTCTCTCTGTCTAACAAAGTCCATGCTTCATTGTCTTCTGCAATATATAATTGGCTCTCCGTCTAACAGAGTCCAGGGATACTTTAAGGCTTCTCTTCGAAGAAGACTTCTTCTGAGGTTGAAATGGACACATACTATCTTTCATGGCTGCTACCATGGATATATACTTCATCATCTTCAATGAATCATAGGATTAGATCCCTCCTAATCCTTGCTTCATGTATGAGTGCATATAATCGGCTCCCTCCATCTAACAGAGTCCATGCTTTCGTCTTGTTGTCTTCTACAAAAACGTTATAAGTCTTTCTTTGACTTCTTTCTGTCTTTGCTTCTTCTGAGTCTCTTCATGATTGATTCAGTGTATTTCATCCTTTCATGTGTATTATCTAATGATATCAATCCTTATTTTGTTGTTCTTTCATAGGTATAGTTCTTCTTGGAATACATTATCTTTCAAGGGATAGATATACAAGATATGTACAAAGACGATACAAACGAGATATGTACAAGAAATAAGACGAGTATTGTTACCTTTTGAAGAAGTCTCTTTCATCCTGCTTAGTCTTCTTTGTAGGTTCCTTTACTTCGGCAACTGATGCTTCGTGTTTTTCCTTCCTTTTCCTTGGCTCGGGACAATGATTCTTGTAGTGACCATACTTTCGACAGTTGAAGCATTGTATTTCTGAAATGTCTTTCTCTTGATTTGGCTTCCTCCTTGAGACAAACTTCCTTTTGTTCCTGAAGTTCTTGAATCTTGCTATGAAGGCTTGATCATCGTACTTCTTTTGGGGTTTCTCTTTTGCACTAATCCTTGATTCTTCTTGAGCACAGCAAGTCCAAAGTTTTTCGAATGTCGGATACTCCTTTCTTGTGTTCATGCTTGCGGCAAATGCATCCCACGTCTTGGGAAGACTATTGAATACTATGTTTACCAATTCCTTCTCTGAAATGATCTCTTCAATAGCTTGTAGTTGATCTCTTAACTGAGATATTCTCACAAAGTATGATGTTATGATGTCATCATCATTCATCTTCATGTCACGAAGCTCATTCTTCAGACTCATGACTTGTCCAATGTTTCTAACTAAGAAGAGGTTTGTTAGGGCATCGTACATCTTCTTCAATGAGACAAGATGGAAGATGTAGGGTATCAAGTGGTATTTTATAGATTCCACTATGATACTCATAGCATTGATGTCACTGTCTTTGAACTTCTTCATAGCTACAGCGTTCTGCGGTTCCTTCTCTTTTCCTTCTTCAAACTCTGGTTTCACGATATTTACTTTAACGATATCCAACACTTTATTCTTGGCAAGGATGAGGTCAATCCTTGTCTTCCACGCTCTGAAGTTAAAGTCTCCATCTAACTTGTTCTCTAACTTCATAGAATAAGTCATGGCTGCTTTGACTTGGTCAAACCCTAGATTTGACCACAAACTCAAACTTGACGTCTTGGCTTCCTGAGAGTACCAAGAGATGTGCTAGGCTAGGGCGCACTGATATGTCCAGAGATTAGGTCAATCTCTTCACTTAAGGTGTCTCAACGAAAGGATTAGGGTTTCTGCAACTGCACCTGCTAGTAACCCTAGCAGCAGTGCTTTGGTGACTACTCCTGCTAAGAAACCCTAGTGGCAGTTCTTCAACGAGCTTAATATCCTTCTGGCTATGTTTCCTTCCAGTGGTTAGACTGAATGAAGGAGGTGTGGGCCCATAACCTGTTAGAATATAATGGATGTGCTTGTTTTACCATTGACAATATCTCTATTGTCACCCAACCTCACCCAACCATAGGCCGAAGCCACCCTCCGAGCACCTTAACCTTGACAGAGAATCACTCCGGAAGCAAACCCTAGGCTAGATAGCCAAACAAAGGGTAGCGCACCTTTACACAAGGATAGCACACCAACAAGAGTTGATCAAATAGTCCAAACCCTAGCCAAGAGATAGTCCAAGTGTAACTACTAGTTGCAGCAGCTGCAACGACAGCTCTCCTCCAAACCTGCGCAGAAACTGGGCACTGTAGTGCGCACAAGTTGTTGCTCTGCAATTCTAAGACTGCCTGCCAGAATGAGAACTGGCCTCCTGTATTTATACTAATTCAATATATTTTCTTATCTAGTATGAATTACAGTTATTTATCCCATTTATAATGGATGTCTGTGGTAAGAACAAGATTGGTTCTTTACAAGAAAACATACAACACAAAGGGGAAAGAGAAAACAAGCAAGGATGGTCTTAGAGCTTTACCTCTTCAGCTCTAGCCTCTCCAATAGTAGTTGAATGTGATTACAGTGACTTTCAAAGTCCCCTCCAAGCTCTCACAAATATGATCCTCAACAAGAATCCCACTCCAAACCCCAGCAAAGATAAGTGACATGAGTGATAAAAAGATAGCAAATGGAGTATAATAAGGTTTTCATTAATCCATAAACCCTAGCCATGAGTTGTGGAGTTTACCAAGGCCTTCCCTCAAGCCCCACATATAATAAATAAATTATAAAAAATAGCCAACGAGTCAATTTCTACCGGAGTGTTTTACCGAAGTGGGGAATGTCCCGACATCAATTTTGTAATGCTCAAGTGCATGTGGGTTTGAAAGTGGAGCATTCCAGGTTCAAGGTTTGAATTGTGCTTCCAGTAGGGGCAAGGAGAGTTGTTTTTGGAAGTGAAATGCACTACCACAAAACACTCTCGAGCAGGTTCAAACCTGGAGTGCACTCCTATGCCAAGCTCACTTCAAGAGTGAGGAGCGTGGAGGAGGGCACTTAGGTGTAACCTTGTCTATAAAAAATGGTACTTGACACTTTGTTTAGTAAATTGTATTTGGCAAACTATTGGTCACTTTGAGCATGGATATTCGGTTATTTTAGAAGTTGCCTATATTCAAGGAACAAAAGAAGCAATGGGCCATCAGTAATGGGTACACGATTGGAGTAGGAAAGGCATCCTTACACATTGTGAGTCAAGGAATGATTCTCGTGTAATTAGATTCCTTGGCAAGCATTGTATATATGCAAATGAGGAATAACTATACCTATGACAGTAGAGAATGTTCTTCAACAAGCAGCCATATAAATTGTAATCACTCACCTTGCCCCAGTGGGGTAAGACTTGAAACGGGCTCACAAACCACTTATTTAGGCCATCATACTCGAGCATTTCACACCCTTTCTTGCATAAGATTTCGTCTACAAGAGTATTAACAGATGGAACACTCATTCAAAAAAGTTAGTACAACTTCATGGATTTAGACATATTAAACAATGAAAAATTGTCTCACTTATTTAAAAATTGTCCATCAATTTTTTTCAACCTGGAGTAGACCACAAGCAGGCTGGCCTAGTCAAATTTAAGTGATGCTACTCTGCAACAAATGTTGTTTGTCAAAACTTGAAATGATTTCGCAGTATGACTTTTCCAGGGAGCTTTAGAAAAATATCATGACAAATTTCTCCTTTTGGAAAAGATTTAATTGGACTACAAACATCCTAAAAGAATGGTTTAGTTGCCTGACATGATGGATGTTCCTCTAGTACAATGTCAATTTTTCATATGTAATTGTATGCAACTAATTTTAGATCAGAAAATTACTTCCAAGTGACCAAACAATAAACCCTAGTTGTTATCACTTAACAATTTTCCACTGAAATTATTGACGAAAATTACAACAACGAAAACAACAAGATCAGAGATAAATTGTCCACACACTTGAGACACAAAATTTTATGTTCTATAAATTGTCAAATTCAGAAATTTCTGAGGGCAAAATCAACCCTCCCAGTTGTCACAATTTACACCAAAGCTGAGGACAAATCAGTCCTCTCAAAACAGAAAAATTAGCAAACCAACCTCAACAAAATCGAGGGACATTCCAATTTTGCAAACCTGCTACAAGACACCTGTACGGTCTACTGACGTCAGCCTGTACAGACCTTGTACCTGCCAGAGAAGATCAAACGTGCGGCCTACAGAAACCCCTCACACATGTGGTTGTTCTGATCTGGTCATACGTGTGACTATACGGACTTGTATGTACCACACGTGTGACTGTACGGACCTACTATACTTGCACGTGTGGAATGTACGAACTATTGTACGATCTACCCACACGTGCGGCCTTCTCTCTCCTCCTCTACGACTGTCTTTTCTCTTTCTCTAACACGTGTGGCCTCTCTTGGATGAAAAAACAAAAGCCTTCCTTGGCTGAAATAGAAACAAAATTTCCAAGAAACCCTAGTCTAGATTTGCCCAAAATTGCAGAATTCCCCTTGCTAAAATTTCCAAGCTCCTAGCACAAGTGCACTCTCACTTATGCTAACTCCATAATGACACAATGAGATTTGTCACAATCTCTCCTCTGCTTATATAGGAGTCTAATGAGTGAGTTTAGGAACCCCTTTTAAACTCAACATTAAATTAGAATTATTTATTCCTCTTTGCGGATGCGACACCGACACCCCAACACAAGCCCACAAAGCCCATCACCAAGCCCATGAAGCCTAGCTTCAGCCCAAGGGCGTTTTCACTTAAACGAAAGAGTAATCTAGTGCCAAGGAAGATTCCCACATGCCTAACACCAATGCCTCTAGTGGAAATACCTCCCGAAGCTACAAAGGCATCAACACTCCCTCTTGGCAAGAGAGGTATTCCATCCTCCAACATCTGGATGTACCTCTGTCTCCCACACTGGAAGTAGTTATGTCTCCTGCACTAGAACTGCTACCACAGCTGCACTCCAATCCTCCTGACTAGCTGCTCCCTCTATCACCGAAGCAAATCCTGCTCTCCAATCCTTCTGATTGGTTGCTTCCTCTATCACGGAAACAAGACCTGCTAAAAGGCATGGACCCTCTTGGGAAGACATGCAACTTCTAGAAGCCTCCTACTTCTAAGACTCCTGCTTCCTCGACCCATGACAACTTCCTATCAGTATTGGAAGGTGCCTCTCTCCCACTTGGATCCTGAGGGGAACTCCCTCTGAATGGCTGACTCTCTCTCTGAGCCCGCTGACTACCTCTGAGTCTGCATACTCCCTCTAAAATCTGACTTCCTCTTAAAAATCTTGGGAGGTTGATCCTCCTGGTTGGATCCTGAGGATTAACTCCCTATGAGTCTGTACAACCACCAGAGCCACTTGCTCCCTCTAAGCCTGCATAGTCTGTGGAGCCATCTGCTCCATGTCCTCTGTCAAACTTTTATTGTTGGCAATAGCTTAGATAGGCTGGCCCTTCAACCTGTATAGTTTGTTCTCTCTAACTCTGAGAACCACTGTTGATCTGAAGCTCGATCCTTTGGGCACAAATAACACTTGTCCTCCCCGAAACAATATATGGTACCCCTTCTTCTCAATCTCTGAGACTAAGAGCACACTCCAACTGAGTTATGACACCCATAACACATTAGTCACCCTCAACATATCTCCTGACTCCAACTGGAATCGTACTATCTCAGTTCCCTGCACTGCATGCCTGGTCCCCATACTAAGCTCTACACACATCTCTGAGTCAGTCTCTGTGATACTCTTGAACAACTCTCATGCACCTGTCATAGGGCAAGAGGCTCTGTTATCCACCAACCAAGCACCATCACACGAGATTGTACCGAAAAAAGCGAAGACCAGTAAGAACTCCCTCTGAAGTCTATTTGCAACCTCATCAACCTCTGTTGTTGATGCTTGTTGCCTTCTTCCCCCTTTCCTTCATTGTGGGCATTGTGAAGCATAATGGCCATAATCATGACAAGCAAAGCACTTGACCTTGCTCAGGTCCTTCTTCCTCCTAGGTTATGGAGATGACTCTCTCTCTGGAGAACCTCCTCCTCTACTCCTCCTAGTACATGCAGCAAGGGCGTGATTCTCATCATTACTGCTCTTTTGTATGTTATTCCTGGACTCTAATCGAATCTCCTCGTGGATACAATCAATCCATAGTCTATCAAATCCTGACAATTGTTCACATGCACAAATCCCCTACACAAATGGTTCCCAAGATCCGGGAAGACCTCTCAACGCTATACATTCACCAACTCACCATCCTCAATTGTCTCACTAATCGCTGCAAGCTGATCTCGGATCTGAGTAATCTTCATAAGGTAGTTCACGATTGTGTCCTCACTGGACATCTTAACAACTTGAAGTCGGTGCTTCAAATGTAACTTCCTGCATGTATTCTCGTTTTCGTATAGACCCACCAAAGCATCATACATTTCCTTGGCAGACTTATTTTCATAAATGTGTGGAATCAAGTGATCCTTCACAGATTCTAGCAACACCCGCTTGGCCTCTACTTCCTTCTTTTTGTGAGTTGTCAATTCTTGAGGATCAATAGGACTTGCAACCACACCCTCAACATATTCTTTAAGGTCATTCTCCTCCAACAGAAGAAGAATCATGGCCTTTCAAGCCCGGAAGTTTGTTTCCCCTTCCAACCTGTCCTCAATCTTCAAAGTGTTCACCATTGTTGCGTGCCCAAAACAAGATAAAAAAATATGCTACAACAATTTTGTTGTAACTCCAACTGCAGCAATAAGTGTGTCCCAAGAGATGAGTCCTTTCTTCCTTCGGAAGCCTCGGCTCTGATCCCATGTCAATTTTTCATATGCAATTCTATGCAACTAATTTCAGATCAGAAAATTACTTCCAAGTGACCAAACAGTAAACCCTAGTTGTTATCACTGAACAATTTAACACTAAAATTATGGACAAAAATTACAGCAGCGGAAAAAACAAGATCAAAGATAAATCATCCACACACTTGAGACACAAAAAAATTTGTTCTGTAAATTGTCAAATTCAAAAAAAAATTAGGGCAAAATCATCCCTCACAGCTATCATAATTTACACCAAATCTGAGGACAAATCAGTCCTCTCGATACAGAAAAATCAGCAAAATCCTGAGACAAATTCCAATTTTGCAAACCTGCTACAAGTCACTTGTACGATATGTTGACATCAGTCGTATGATTGTTGACGTCAGCCTGTACGGACCTATACCTGCCCAAGAAAATCACATGTGCGGCCTACAGAAACCCCTCACACATGCGGTTGTTTTATTCTGGTCACACATGTGCCTGTACAAACTTGTCTGTACCACACAAGTGACTATACCTCTCAATACAAAAAATCAACAAACCAACCTCAACAAAATCCTGAGACAAATTCCAATTTTGCAAACCTGCTACAAGTCACTTGTACAGTATGTTGACGTCAGTGGTATAACTATTGACGTCAGCCTGTACGGACCCATACCTGCCCAAGAAAATCAGTCCTCTCAATACAGAAAAATCAGCAAACCAACCTCAGCAAAATCCTGGGACAAATTCCAATTTTGCAAACCTGCTACAAGTCACTTGTACGGTATGTTGACGTCAGTCGTATGACTATTAACGTCAGCCTGTACAGACCTATACCTGCCCAAGAAAATCACACGTGCAGCCTATAGAAACCCCTCACACATGCGGTTGTTTTATTCTGGTCACAGGTATGGACCTATCTGTACCACACATGTGACTATACAGGCATGTTGTGCTCGCATGTGCTACTTGTGAGGACTGTTGTACGGGTACGGACTATTGTACGGTTTGCCCACACGAGTGGCCTTCTCTCTCTCCTCCTATACGCCTGTCTTTTCTCCTTCCCTCACACGTGCAGCCTCTCTTGGCTAAAAAAACAAAAGCCTTCCTTGGTTGAGATAGAAACAAAATTTCCAAGAAACCCTAGACCAAATTTGCCCAAAATTGCAGAATTCCCCTTGCTAAAATTTTCAAGCTCCTAGCACAAGTGCACTCTCACTTATGTTAACTCCATAATGACACAATGAGATTTGTCACAATATCTCCTCTCCTTATATAGAAGTCTAATGACTGAGTTTAGGAACCCCTTCTAAACTCAACATTAAATTAAAATATTTTATTCCTCTTTGTGGGTGTGACACTCCAACACAAGCCCACAAAGCCCATCACCAAGCCCATGAAGTCCTAGCTTCATCCCAAGGGCGTTTTCACTGAAACGAAAGAGTAATATGGTGCCAATGAAAATTCCCACATGCCTGACACCATGGCCTCTAGTGGTAATACCTCCCAAAGCTACAAAAGCATCAACATACAACATCCAATCCCCGTTCTGTATTAGGGAAGTACCTCATTTTATTTGTATTACTTTCTGCCTCCTGCTTTATTTAGGATCCAGTTCTGCGCTTCCACTTTGTATTGATACATGGGTTATCAGCAGTCCCATTGACCTACTTTTGTAGTTATTTATTGGGCATTAATAAAATCATCTTATCTTATCTTATCTACTATGTTCATCAACTCAGTTACATATTATTTCATGGTAGAGTGGCCAGCAGTATCAGAGACTTCACCTGCACTAATACAGCTTGCTTTAAGTTTTATCATTTAATAGTTATAATATGTTCATGCAGATTAAGCCAGATTAAGTTACACAGGCACCTGAAAACAGTGCACAATAATATGGTCCGTCATGTGGCAAACTACAGACTATGCATGTCGACGTTTAGCAAACATATCCATTGGCAAGTTTGGCTGCTTTTTTAAGAAATGAAATGGCCGACTAAACAACTACATTCGCACAACTGACTATTCACTCTATTTTCCTTCTTGATTTCAAGCTCCAGTGGACCTATCCTTTCTCAATTTATATTTCCCCCATTCACAGTATACATAAGTAATATTCCATAGTATATTAGATTTCAAGAAAAAGCAACATTTATTACATCTTGATGTTTTGTGCTCGTGATCATACCTGGGAAATTGAAATTCACAGGTGGGGTTGAGATTTGGATTTTAGACAGTCTCTAGAGTCTAAACCTCAACTGAACATTGATTGGTATAGAAGAGTTTAACTGGCAATCTGTGATAAAAGCTGTTAAACTTTATTGTTTTGAGTGCATTATCAACTGGACATCCCCAGGTGGTGTTAAAATTAGGGTTTTAGACCGCTTGTGAAGCTCAGTTGCACGTTGATTGGTCTAGACAGGTATAGCCGACACACTGCAATCTGCCAAAGTTGTTTTTTATTATGAACAGGAGTATCTAAAAGTCCTAGCACTTTATTTTGCTCAATTCTGAACTTTTTTTTCCTGAGTGCTGACAGTTACTGTATGGTGTATCGAAAGTCACGCTAAAAACGTTGCTGCGAAAAAAACCTATAAAGTACCACTTGAATTCAATTTCTCAACGATTATTCAACAAGCCATCAAGGCACTGGTTCACTGGTGAGGCCGACGAGTGCTAAGTCATCCTCCTGGGTTCCATTCTCGCTGTGGTCTGCCGAACCCTAATGGCATGATCTTCAAAGGATGAGGTCAGGTACATGTCCCTGGCGAATTTGGTGGAGTAACCAACCCTCAGACCTGGAACCTAAAGCGAACAAAGTCTGTTCTCTGCGGTGCAGCCCCTCGACATACTTATAGTGATACATGCATATAAGTGGAAAGAAAAATAAACCAATACATACAGACGGAATGAAAAATAAACCAACGAAATGACAAAAACAAAAATAAATAGCTGAGACAAAAAAGAGTATGAAAACCAACCTGGAGAGCATGGATGTCTCTCTTATACTTCATCGGGTCACTAATAACACGGTTTGGCTCCCATTTCGCGGCCTTCCGGCCTCCATTTAACCACCCCTCCAACGCTGCAACTGCACCGCCCCGGCGATCCGACGAGCATATCGACCTGATGAAATCGAATGGCCGTGGCTCCGGCAGGCGTTCTTTCGTCATTTCCTCGTGAGAGGGTTTTTTAACCGCAGGCTGCATTTGAACTGCTTTGGAAATCCCCATTCTCGAAACCCTAAACTGATCAAATGAAGAAATGACCCTATTAAATTTCCCATTCGAATAATAACTTTCACGGAGACCTAATCCGTGAAGTTCCCGGTAGAGAAGAGTTTTCCGGCGACACAGTAGCGCCATGGATTTCTCGCCGAACCGTACAGATGAACTGAGGTTTGAAGAATGGGTTCTTAGTTCTGTGAAATAGCAGAGAATCTAAAGAAAAAGTTCCATTGCCATTTGGAAATGGGTGAGAGATAACGACTGATGTCGTCGCTGAGAGATTAAAAATCAAAACCTGTCGGAATGGTATTCATATTCTTGCGCTTTCATGAATTGCTGCAGTATTTTTTTTAATGTGTTATAATAAAGTATTTTTACAGCAACCATTTTAAATTTTGTTTCTCCAAATTAGAACAGTGAAGGTAACTAATTTGAACAGTGAAGGTAACGGATATTTTATTAAATAATAATAATAATAATAATATATATTTTTAAGTTAAAGGGTGGTAGCATAACGACTTGCTAAACATATAGGCATGTATATCTTTTTAGATGTTGTATGGAGATGTTTCTTCTCCCTTAAAAAATAAGAAGATTTTTTACATTAATTTGATGTTAATTTGATGTTTAGTTAAATCGTCATCTTATAATTAAAAAAAAAACGATTAAACATGCATATCATATAAAGGAGGAGAGGAAGGGATGTACTAATCATGCACATTCCAATCAATCCACAAGGAAGGGATATACTAATCATGCACATTCTAATCAATCCACCCTAGGGTCACTATCTTTCTGGACACATCCCCATTAGCACAAGGATCATGGTATGGTGGGATGTATATATTGTTGCAAACCAATCCTTGCAAACAATGAGGGATGACATATAAGAAAAGAGGAGATTTTAAAGTCTTAGAAACTATTTGAAGATAAGAAACATCGTGTATCCAACTACGTAGTATCATGTTCATTGTTCATTATTTTATATTCACACACATGAAACGCACCCAAGAGGAGATTTTAAAGTTGTAGAAACTATTCAAAGATGCAAAACATTGTGTATCCAACTACGTAGTATCATGTTTATTGTTCATTGTTTTGTATTCACACACATGAAATACACCCGCGAAGGAAGGGGTGGGGGAGTCGATCAAGCATGCATATTCATCATGCAACCAATCAATGGTTATGTTAGTAGGAGGGCCACTACCTCTATGGACATCCCCCTTGTTGTATTGGGACTTAATTTGTTGTCGTGGACCAGACCTCACAACCAAAACGAGATAACTCATGAGAGGAGAAAATTTTAAAGACATAGAAACTATTCAAGACACCAGACATGGCTTATCCAATTACTTGTTATCATGTTTTTTACTCATCATTTTTTATTCATACCCATGCACCCACCCAACACATCCCAAGTGGAGGGGGGAGCCCAAGTAAGTATGCATGTCCATCTCGCAATCAATCAAGCATTATGTTAGTATGAAGGTTACTACCTTTGTGAATGCCCCCATTGGCATGAGGATCATGGTGTGTTGGGGCTTATATGTCTTATATGTCATCGAAGGCTCCAAACACATCATATACCATTGTTTATTATTCTTTGTTGTAAGCACACACATGCATGTACACAACATGTCCTGAGGTCGAAATGAGGCAGGTCAAGAAAGCACACATATTCATCCCACAAGCATTCAACCATTATGTGAGTATGAGGGTCACTACTTTTGTGGACACCCCCATTGGCATAATGATCATGGTATATTGGGACTTATATAGTACCACAAACCAATCCTCACAACGAATGCGGGATATCACACTAGAGAAGATGATATTTTTAAGTCATATAAACTATTCAAAGATATCACACATAGGCATATCAAACTGTGATTATTCACACACTCACACAAACTGCACAAAAGAGGGAGGAGAAGGGAAATCAAGCAAGCATATCAAACCTCTCATCTAATCCACTACATCATTCTCGCAACCTGAAAAAACTTATAATTAAAACTATCAACAATAACAAGATAATGTGATAGCATATCTAAAACAAATTGAAGATAGATTTAGCATCATCTACCTTGTTTCCTTTCCTATTGATCATTTGTAGCACTACATTATTGTTAAGACTCAAGTGTGTTAGGAGATTACCGGAATACAGGAGGGTTTGGAGCAACTGCAAGCTAGGGTTTGGCAGCCGCGGCCATAGCAAAGGACAATATGAGCACCAAAGGGGGGGGTAAGGGTACCCCCTCATACAAACAGGTAGTGGTGGACAGAGGGAAAGGGCCAAGAGGCGTAGTTTTCAAGGCACCAATGACAGGCACCTCGGGATCAGACCCAAAAAAAGGTTAGGAAAGGAACCAGGGCAAAAGCGAGTGCATGGGAGAAGACGCCAGAAAAACTCAGAGTGAGGCACAAGACACAGCGAAGCCCAACGGGACAAAAGGGTGCAACCCGTGCAAACCCAAAACAACAATGATACCAAAGGTGATACTGGAGGATCCGCAAATGCAACTCTACGAGGACCAGATGAAGACGCGTGCGCTAATCTGTAAGTTCATGGGTTTATGGCCCACAAAAAGAACGTTGCACAACTGGATTAAATATCACTGGAAGCCAAACAGAGAAGTGGAGCTCCACCTGGGCTCGAAAGGCTTCTTCACAATAGTATTCATGAACCTGGAGGACAGGGATAAAGTCTTTGAGGGAGGTCCATACTTCCACGCCTCAGCAGGACTGTATATGCAGCCATGGAAGGAAAATTTCTCCCCAGAAAAAAGAGACTTTCAAAAAGGTGTCGGTCTAGTTGAGATTTTATTCCTTACCTTTAGACTATTGGTTGTCCTCTACTTTCGAAGCAATAGGAAACAAACTGGGGAAATATGTGAAGACCTCATAAGCCACCCTAAAAGGGAGATATACATCTTACGCAAGAATCTACATAGAGATGGATGTGTCTAAAGCACTCCTAGAAGCCATAAGTCTAGAATTCAAGGATGAGGAATGGATCCAAAACATAGATTGTGAACATATCCCCTTCAGATGCAGAAGATGCCATGAACATGGCCACCTGATCAGAGAATGCCCTCTTAATAAAAAACAGGAAGCGGAAAACCCCAAACCACAGCAGGATGAGGATGGGTTTATAAAACCGAACCCCAGAAGCAGAGCAAACAAAAAGCAGAGTAAAACCCCAGCAGGAAATAACTCGGAGACCCGAAATAAAACGAAAGGAAGGGACAAAACCAATAAAGGGGCAAAAGAAGAAAAGGATTCGACAAAAGCTCAAGAAGTCGGAGAACAAGCAACAAACGAGCCCACCGATCGGCCAAGTAACAAGAAGGAACAGGGGAGTTGTGCAACCCCGATGGATGGAGAAACCAGAGACGACAACACCCCCATGCAAGAAGCAGAGGGAGATGCAGAAATGACCCCGAGCGAAGTAGGCATAGAAGATCCTGATCTCAGATACCTTGTGGAAAAGGAAGGGACAGATCTCTCGAACATACTGGAGCAATGGAAAAGACAGGGAGTAAACAACGTACCAACATAGCAACTTGACCGCATTCAGTACTTGTTTCTCCTAAGGGAGGAAGACAAAGCTAGAGGACTAACGCGCACACATGGGGAGATAGGACACCTAGGAGTCAAAGCCGGCAAGGGACAACCACAACTCTCACCCAAGCAGACGAGGAGGAAAAAAGGTAGGAAATCAAATAGCGTATCCCTGCAGGAGCTTGGAGTGCTACTGATAAACTCGGGTAAGATCAACAAACTCTTCCCCAACTCCCCCCCCCATGTTTAAATGAAGGTTATAACTTGGAATATAAGAGGCCCAAACAACCTGAGAAAACAAAAAATCCTTAGAAATAGACTAAAGCAGGAACAACCGGATCTTTGTTTCATTCAAGAGACAAAATGCACTATAGACAAAATGGAGGCAATCAGTAAACAACAATGGTGAAAGTACAAGATGATGGCTATCAAAGGCCACCAAATGGCAGGAGGTATTCTCACCTTGTGGAACCCACAAGTACTGAGCCTAATAACCGCTGAAGTGACCAGGCACACCCTTACAGTACGCATGCAGATCATTGGAAACACATAGGTGATTCGATGCACTAATGTGTATGGGCCCCAGGTGTCAAAGGAAAAGAGAGGAATGATACGAGACCTAGAAGACCTTAAAACCCGATCCAACAACCTCCAATGGATCCTGGCAGGGGACTTCAACATCATCACGACACTTGCGGAGAAAAATGAGGTACAAGAAGATTAGACAGGGATGCGAAAGAATTTTCAAAGCTCATAGACACAACGAAGATGGTAGACCTCAAAACTAATAATGGCCAGTTCACCTGGAACAATAAACGGATGAACCAGTATTAGGTAGCAACAAGACTCGACAGATTCCTAGTATCGAAGTTAATCATTATGCAGGGGCTAACCTTAGATTGCAACATCCTTCCCTTGGGGGGATCTGATCACTGGCCAGTACAACTGGAAGTAGGCTTCCAAACCACACCAAAGAATAAACCCTTCAGATTTGAGAAATTTTGGATTGAACACCTGACGTTCAAGGAAAGAATCAAACAGTGGTGGTGAGAGGAGCAACCAGAGCAAGGGAAAATGATGTTCAAACTCTATAAGAAACTAAAGTACATCAAATATAAGCTCAAGGAGTGGAACAATGACACTTTTGGGAATATAAACCAAGAGAAAAACAACATAGAAGAAAAAATGAAAAAACTCTAGGAAACATGCATTTCGGAGGGCTATACGGAAGATCGGAAAAAGGAAGAGCTCCAGATGACCCAGGAATGGGAAGCTCGATGCCAGCAGGAACAAACACTTTGGCGACAAAAGTCTCGTATCAGATGGCTAAGGGAAGGAGAGCGGAACGCCAAGTTTTTTCATAGAACAACCATGGTCAGAAGAGCCCATAACAAAATTCTGAAGATTAAGGACCAGGATGGAATAGAGCGAGAGTCACATAAGGAGATCGAAACTACTCTGGTAAACCACTTCCACGGGATAGCCCAGGAACCCAACCAAGATAGAACGGAGGCCATACAAATGATAATCCATCATATCCCCCACCTGGTCACCGAGGAACAAAATAACAACCTCAACAAACCCATTGTTGAGGAGGAAATTGACCAAGTACTCCAGGAAATGCCCGATGGGAAAGCCCTAGGTACAGATGGATTCACAGTGGAGTTCTTCAAAGCCTGCTGGGAAATTGTCAAACACGACATTTATAGGGTAGTGGAAGACTCCAGAAAGTCAGCCTCTATTTTAAAAGTGCTAAATGCTACAACAATTACACTAATCCCCAAAGAAAATGAAGCCAAAACCTCTGATCGTTACAGACCTATAGCGTTGTGCAATGTGGTTTATAAGATAATCTCCAAAGTTATAGCAAATAGATTGAAACCCCTCCCACCTACACTGGTCTCACAAGAACAGGCAGGCTTCGTGGAAGGAAGACAAATAATGGACAATATCATCCATGCCCACGAGCTTATCCACAACCTGAAGCTTCAGAAGAGAGGGGGAATGATAATACAATTGGACCTAGCAAAATCTTATGACAAAATTAGTTGGCACAATATGGTCAAGACTTTGGAAGCTTTTGGTTTCACCTAGCACTGGATCAGTTGGATAGTTAGCCTAGTATCCACAACAAGCTACTCACTACTAATAAATGGAACCCCAGCCAAACCTTTCTGGCCCACGAGAAGCATCAAATAAGGAGACTAGTTGTCCCCCTTCCTATTCATTTTGATGATGGAAGGTCTTAGTCGAAGCATTAAAAGTGCAACTGCAACATGTGAAATAATAGGTATCAAACCTTTCGAAAATTACCCTACTTCCACACACCAACATTTTGTGGATGACACCTTGCTCCATGGCATACTCACGGTCAAGGAAGCAAAATCCTACAAACGAATCCTAGAAGATGTAAAGTAGCTAGAGAGGTAATGGGGGGGCCCAGAGGGCCCATAGTGATAATAATGAAGGTCATTCAATGTAAGGTGGACTAGGTCCACTATATTATTAAATAAAGCCCACTATGATAGTTAGATATAATAAATGGGTAGTTAGATATAATAAATGTAAAAGGACTTCTTAGAAGGTTCTACTTCTAGAAGATTCCTCGTCTATAATGTTCTTAGGTGATGGTAGCACTATATAAAGGGGTTCAAGCAATGTAATGGGACATGAAGAGAAATATTGTGTTTGGAGTTGAAGCTCATTAGGAGAAAGCCCCCTTGAAGAGGCAAGTGAACATGAGAGGATCCCTTCCATAATAGGATCCATTGTATGGTGTTGCCCTACCTTAAGGGTTTGATAGTATTAAAAGAGATTTTGCATATTTTTCTTCTATATTACTATGTGGATCTATTGTGTATTCATTATTTGTGGTGATTATATTTGTAGATGTATTCAGACTCTTAAAAAGTGGTATCAGAGCACTTTCCTTGGCAGACATTGTGGGCAAATATTTTTTATTTTTGCAGATTTTTTTTTCGGAGAATAAAAAAGAGGGCCGCGACATTCCATAAATTTTTGGTATATTTCTGTGCAAAATATATAGAAACAGGTTGTAGATCTGAGTTCCTCTCAGAAAAACACCCAAGTTGAAAAAAAAATCGTCTGAAACGGAGTCTGCGAAGTCAAGATATTGAAGTTTTAAAATCTGCAATTTTTCAGGGTTTTTTCCACGGACGGTGGCGCAATTTTTTTAATTTTTTTTTACAGATGGAGGTTGAATTTGCTCAAAAAATTACATATATGAGTTCCTCTCACAATTTCACCCAATTTCAAAAAAAAAATCAGCCGAAACGGAGTCCGGGAAGTGAAGTTATGAGCATTTTAAATTCAACAGTTTTTTAGGGTTTTTCCAGAAAAAAAAACCGTTATTTTTCTGTTGTAACTTATTGTTCTATTTTTGGGGTTTTTTCATTACGGCTGTGAGACCGAAGAGTTCATAGGGTGCTCAGATGGCTATTTCCTCTCAAACCCTCAAAGAAATTCTACAAATTATTGAAGCATTCAAATCCCAATTCTATGACACATTGGATGTTAGATTGCATAACCTTGCAGATGGCCTCAATGATAGTTTTTGTAGTATTCAAGATTCATTAGATAGCATGTAGGAGAGATTTCTTATGGCGGACATCAAGGATGAATATAATCAAGAAATATATGCTTGGTATGATTTTGAGGCCGATTGTGATGATTGGTATATGGATAGTTGTCATTTCTGGGATGACAACCACTTTCATATTTTATTTGATGACTCTACTCCACCTTCTGTAGAGAACATCAATGTCCCACATCAGGAGCTAGTTACCAGCGTCCAGCTTGCATATTTTACAATGGTATTGTTCCTTCCAGATTCATATTTGATCATCTCCCACTATGTGGATGGATATTCTTATTTGGATCCACATGATAGGTGTTAGTATTGAGAGCATCATTTTTAGTTGGTTATTGGGTGTCGATATCTTCCATGAGGGGTTCACATGAGCAATTAGACATGGGACCCAAGTTTACAATGGCGGTTGGACTACTTCAGCATGGTGGCTACCATTTCTCAATGGGACCCTGGTTCTCTAATCTACTTCATCACTATGGTCCACACTTATCCACGGGACCCTGGTATATGGTTGTACATCAAGCATTAAGGACAATGTTTTCATAAGGGGGATGGAATGTAAGGTAGCTAGAGAGGTAGTGGGGGGGCCTAGAGGGCCCATAGTGATAATAGTGGAGGTCATTCAATGTAAGGTGGACTAGGTCCACTATGTTATTAAATATGACCCACTATGGTAGTTAGATATAATAAATGTAAGAGGACTTCTTAGAAGGTTTTACTTCTAGAAGATTCCTCCTCTAGAATGTTCTTAGGTGATGGTAGCACTATATAAAGGGGTTCAAGCAATGTAATGGGACATGAAGAGAAATATTGTGTTTGGAGCTGAAGCTCATTAGGAGGAAGCCCTCTCGAAGAGGCAAGTGAACAGGAGAGGATCCCTTCCATAATAGGATTCATTGTATGGTGTTGCCCTACCTCAAGGGTTTGATAGTAATAAAAGAGATTTTGCATATTGTTCTTCTATATTGCTTTGTGGATCTATTGTGTATTCATTATTTGTGGTGATTATATTTGTAGATCTATTCAGGTTCTTAACAGAAGAGTTTGGGGAAGCCTCAGGTGTAGATATCAACCATTCCAAATCTATGATCTTCTTCTTCAATACCAACCCCGCAATCCAAATAAATTTGGCCAACATTTTGGGCTTTGAACGCAAATCACTCCCAACTAAGTACTTGGGCATTCCCCTGATAGACAAAGCTTACAAAATGTCAACCTGGGAAGCAATAATCAACAAGTTACAGGAGCGGGTGAAAAATTGAACGTACAAATCCCTCAACCTAGCCGACAGACTTATTCTGACCAAGTTTGTTTTGCAAGCTATTCCAACCTTTATGATGTCCGTTTTCCCAACCCCCCAGGGGAGACTACAAAATATAAGAACCATCCAAAGGGACTTCTTGTGGCGAGGAGTGGAAATAAAGAAAAAATGGGCCCTGGTGGCTTGGGAGAAGGTCTGTAAACCAAAAAGCAAAGGAGGCATGGGGTTACGAGACCCACAACTGACCAATGACCCCTACGGGGTGAAACTCTGGTGGCGTTGGGTCAAAGAAACTACTACACCATGGGTAAACCTGTGGAAGGCAAAGTATGCCCCGGACATAAGCAACCAAAACAAAATCTGCTTCAGAGGCACCAGGGAAGGTTCAACCATCTGGAACCTAGCCTGACGCAACAAAGCCTGGATTCAAACACACATCTTTTGGGAAGTAAGGAATGGTAGAACAACTAGATTATGGGAGGACGCCTGGCAACAAGAACCTAGAATGGAGAACCCAGACAGGGAGGAAATCCAACAGGAGTTGATTGCGTAAGGTAAAACCAGAGTCCACCATTACTGGAAACAAGAAACAGATTGCAACAAATGGAGAATCTGGGACACTCTCACTCCACATAATAGAGACCAAACCACAACAACAGTAAAAGAAGTGGAGGAGGAACTGGGGAGATGAAAAATAATAGTCAAGGAAGGAAATGACCAGCTGAGATGGGGACAAAAAGATGGCGGGGAATTCAATCTAAAAGAAGTCCAACACTATATCATGGACCAGGACCAAGAAGACCCGCCACAACAATGGGATAAGCTTTGGAATAGTCCCCATTGGCCAAAAATAAAAATTTTCCAATGGTTAATACTCCACAACCGAATTCTAACTTGGGAAAACATAAGGAAAAGGGGAATCATAGGTCCTTCCAGATGTCACCTCTGTCAAGCCAAGGAAGAAACAACGAACCATCTCCTTGATGAATGCACTTACACAACATAAATTTGGGACTGGGCGGCAGGTATCTTCTGACAGTCCAATAGGATCTAAGGTAACATCTCCGCAACTATCAACATCTGGAAAGAGAACTACAACGAAAACAAAGAGGTGAATCTCTTTTGGACCCTCATCCTAGGAATGATCATATGGGCAACATGGAAGGAAAGGAACCGACGCATCTTCAGGAACCAAAGTTGGCTGGAAGGGAAGATTAAGGAAACAAT
This sequence comes from Picea engelmannii, assembly GCA_009831015.1. Classification (NCBI taxonomy): domain Eukaryota; kingdom Viridiplantae; phylum Streptophyta; class Pinopsida; order Pinales; family Pinaceae; genus Picea; species Picea engelmannii. The sequence continues at coordinate 110,244 of ML779904.1, read as the reverse complement.
AATCTCCATGACAAGAGAAATGGTACAAAGCCGCAACTGCCAGACAGGAAGAGCGCAACTCACAGACCAGGACTCCCAAATCCTAGAAGCCTTCCACCTAAAAGACGAACGCAACCCCAATCAGGTAAGATGGCCACCGCAACTCCAAGTAGGTGAGCGCAACTGGAAACCACCACCAATAGGCTCCCTCAAGCTAAATTTCGACGGGGCGGCGAAAGGTAACCCAGGACGAATAGGAATGGGAGGAGTAATCAAGGACAGTAAAGGAAATATCATCCGGCTGTACGTTGGGAGTTTGGGAGACTCAACAACCAACACTGCGGAATTCGGAGCCCTGGAGACCAGCCTCGAGATTCTAAGCCGGGAAGGGATGATAAATGCCATAGTGGAAGGAGATTCCACGTTGGTTATCAACGTAGCAAGGAGACTCCAAAATGGGACCAGAGTTGGCAAAATTTAGAGGCACTGACGCTTGGCACATTCCCTACAAAAAATTTAGGAGCACTTGCAGACGGGGATCACAGTGGATTTGCGCTGGGTACGGAGGTCAACAAATGGACTGGCAGACATAATCACTAATGAGGGGGTCAAAAAGGAAGGACCAGAACTGGACACTATCTAGAATAACATCTTGAATGGTCAGTTCTGAACAAACTGCATCCAACTAGCGGCAAACAATTGTGATGACAGTCGAAGTACGGACGACCACATCAAGGATGGAGGTGCAGGAATAACTGAAGGGCACGTAGGATCTAGGCAGAATCTGATAGCCCACCACTCAAACACAAGTTACAATGCAGATCCAGGTCACACAACAAGAGGAGGTACGACACCACGGTCCTGTTAATAGGAAGAAGTACAGAGGTTGTCCGTGGGAAAACAAAAAAGATATTCAGCAGGCGGCAAAGGACGAAGGACAAAAGGGTTTTCCATGGTCAAGTATAGGCACACCTCACACAAGTACATATATGGGGAGTGGTAATGATTTTCGTACAACATGCAGGGCAAAGGATTGACACAGGGATTATGGCAGGGCTACCAAGAGCGCACACTCTGAAACAGTGAAAAAGGACCAGAAGGTACACCTTTATGAGTGGCCCATGACTGGCAAGACGAGCCCGCAGTCGAGGAGATCCCATAAAAGAAGAAACACCAGGAATAGCCACAGACAGGAGAGAAGCAATTACAGAGGCCATCTTACATACCAGGAAGGGGCGAATAGGAACAAGAGAAGAACCCAAAGCAAAAACCACAACAAACAAGACGAGATGGTACGAATGAAGAAAACCCATAGTAAGAGAGGCCCTCAGGGGAAAGAACCTCCGACAAGCGCCCAGAGGATTATAAGGATGGAGCAAGCGGCCAAAGAAGCCAAGGGTACCTTTCTCACGTAGATCGATGCAAAGGGAAAAACGATCATCAACAGATGGGAGAGAGAAATCAACACCACATGCAAGGGCAAAGACTGGACGAAACTAATTCAGGAAGCAGACAGGATAAGGGACCCAGGGGCCACACAGCCCAGAACAACCCTCTAACACAAAATGGTGGAGGAGGCGTGGCGAACAAAAATGTTGATAGGTAAGATGAGGATTGACCGAAAAGAGATCAGCAAGGAGGCAATCAAGGAACACAAGAAGGTGCTCACAAAAATTCTGAGTCCCCTTAGTAACCTAGAGGCCAGTGCAAAAAGACTAGTTGAGGACCAAAGGAGCCAGAAGGAAAAAATGGAACGAATGGCAGGCCAATTCCACCTTTACCTACGCTATGCCCATCACATGGACATCACTCCAACAGACCGGAGTGGAACACCAACTTGTATCAGAAAGACGTGCACGGTGGAGCAGATGAAGGAGAACGAGGCAAGAAAGGATGGAGATGAAAGGCATCCCATCATCTTGGACTAGCGCGGGATCATCCCCTGGTCAAGTTGTATTTAGTGTAGGAGATACCCCTTTTTTTATGGTTATGTGTTTTTGTATAGGTTATGGTTTAGTTTATCAGACTGGTTTTCGGAGGATTGGGTCGGTTTCCCATGGTGACGGCCCAACCCTCCCCTTGCTATCTTAGACAACGCAACTCCAGGAACCCTGATATGGTTTCCTTTTTGGCAGATCAAGGGATTCCCCTTTTCTTTTTTGTATCATAACTTCTTTCAGTAATATAGGAATTCACTCTCACTTACAAAAAAAAAAAAAGACTCAAGTGTGTCAACTTTAGACAATAATGATATACCCTTCTCACTACAAAAAAGTAATAAGTTGACAACCATGTCATAAATGGCTATCATTTCATTTTTCAGCTAATTCAATTTTGGCATCAATATGGCCATAGGGACTTGTGGAAGGGGGAAGGGGGATGATCCGGGATCTTTTCATCGATGACTTATTAAAAGAATTACATTAAAGGGTGTAAATGAAAGCTTTATGTGCAACATCATTAAAAGGGACATAATTATGGAGAAAAGAGGAGAAGAAGAGCAAGAACACAAGACATGATAACAGAGTTCATCCAAAGAATGGACTACGTCTCTGGGCCTGCTTTGAAGTGGAGAGGCTTTATTTTATCTCAACAATTAAAATTGGCATAAATACATCATTATACCTCAAGTTTGAAAAATGGCCTTCTGATATGTTGCCTAGATGTAAAAATGGACATCATTGGTAGACTTGTGGCGAGAAAATGTGCATAAATGACTATCAAATCATGCAATTCTAACATTGTTCATCCCAGGCCCCTCTTGGGCTCTTCGCCTCGTAAAGCATGTTGACAGTCTGCAATTAATGCTCCTTCCTGCATAAAAATACATATTATGTACGGCCTCTAGACGCACTCTCTCGAACTCAATAAAGATCTAAGCTTAAATAAAATAATGCAGGCGAAGTAACCAACACGGACCATAACCTGTTTGGTTTGCAGTTATGTAAATAAGGAGTCTGGTTAGGGATGTCCCGAGGTCAAGCCCGCGGGCCTCCCCCTTTTGGTCACCGTTATAACAACATTTAAATATGGTTTTATAAACCATACCATATCCCAACCACATTACAATATATATTATATTATGCTCGAAGCTTTGCCAATTTTGGAGTTCCCGAGGATAAGGTTGATGCCATTCCCTTGATGTGACAGATGCATGAACCGGGTTCAATGATAATCTGTCATAAATAACAAAATGTTGATGTCGTCGGGTTTAATTTTGGCTGCCAGTTGTTGGAGCTTGCCAAAAATGGGGTTGTCGATCGGTCCGGTGGTGGCTCCCATATATATATATATATATATATATATATATATATATATATATATATATATATATAGCCCACATTGGGCGTTTTTAGGGTGCCACATGGCACCCTACTACTCGTCGAACAGGTCCAATCAGCTCTGCCACTCGTCACCCTGTAATGCTGCCACATGGCAGCTTCTGGGTAGTGGCACGTGGCGTTACCTGGGGTGTTACGTGACACTCGTCGATTGGCCCAAGTGACCACGAAAAATGCTTAATCAGTGTGCCACATGGCAACCTATGGTGATGCCACATGTCATGCACGACGTCACCATGTATGGACTAGTGATGACGTATGTTTTATGCACGTGTTGACTTTTACTAGGTTGACCAAAATTTTGATTGCCCATAACTTCTTCGTTCGAGGTGTCGTTTGCACCGTTGGAAAGCTTGCGACAAACACTTCGACTTGGTATTATTTTTTCTGAGATTTGAGGACTTTGAATATTTCCATTTTAGATCCTCCTGGATCATTCCTCCCCACTAAGAAGCTTTTGGGCCTCCAAAAGCCTCATCGGTCAACTGGCAGGTGAGGGAATTGCTCCCTCATTTTCTCTTTCTCGATCCACCATGCTTTCCTTGGATGGGTGCCCTTTAGGCCTACTCAAAGATATTCTACATCACCCCTGCGTGAATTCCTCGTCCTTTTGTCCAGGATGATATCTTCCTTCAACTCGTCCAAGTACTCAAGAGCAAACTTGTCCACTGAAGGTACTCAAACACTCTCTCATTTATCCATGATCATTAGAGGCTCATAAAGTTTCAGGTTCTCTACATTTACAACTGAGTATATCTGCATATACGGTGGTAGATCGAGGCTAAAGGAATTTGTGCCAATTTTCTCCAAGATGGTTAAGGGTCCATATCTGATGGATTTGAGTTTTTTTCCTTCTCCCTTCAACATATCCTTGCTGATGTGGAGCCACACTTGATCTCCCACTTGAAACTAGTGATCCACTATGTGCTTGTCATGGCAAGCTTTGTACTGTGTCTGACTCCTTTCCAATTGTTCCCAGACTGTCTAGTGTACCTGATGAATCCTTTGAATAAACTTGTGGGCTATGTCTTCATCTCTTTGTTCACTAGAGTCAACATCTTTGCCAAAACTCAAGTCCACGGGAGCCTTAGGTAAATACCCAAAACATGTCTTGGATGGTGAACTATGCGTGGAAGACTGCAAGGCATGGTTGTATGCATGTTGCACATATTATATATGATCATCCCACAATTTGGGATGTTTGTTGCAGTAGCCTCGAAGCAAATGAACCATTGTTCTGTTTACAACCTCTGTCTGGCCATTAATCTATGGATGGAAAGCAATACTTCTCTTCAACTTGGTGTCCATCATTCTCCACAAGCTTGTCCAAAACTCTCCAAGGAATCGAGTGTCTCGATCCAAGATAATGGATGTGGGCAATCCAAAGTGGACCCATACATGTTGAAAGAAAATATGAGCAATTTACTCGGTAGTGATCTGCTTTTACATGGCATCAAAACACACATCTTGCTAAACCTATCCACTACCACATACAAGTAGTCTTAACCCATTTTTGACACAGGCACCCCCCTAAAAAATCCATGGAAATAATTTCCCAAGGATTAGAAGGAACAAGAAATGGTGTGTATAGCCCCAATTTTCTATTAGTGGGCTTACAAGTTGAGCACAGCATGCACCCCTTTACATATTTAGTTACAATATCTTTCATTCGACACTAGTAGCAAAACCTTTGCAAATGTGCCATAGTCTTACCTACCCCAAAATGCGTAGATACAAGAGAAGTGTGTGCTTCCCTAATTACATGCACTCTTTCATTCACTAGAATACAAAGCTTGCCCATACGACAGAGTAATTTATCTTGCACATAAAAATTCCCCACCTGCGAACCACTGGTTAGCCTCTCATATACATCCTTGAAATATCCATCATTAGCATATTGTTCAATATAACTATCATGAGCTAAGGAAGCATTCTTTGAAACAATGGATGCAGAAATAAGAGGTCTAGAAAGCACGTCCACAACTTTGTTACTTATACCCTTCTTGTATATGATAACTAAATGGAACTGTTGTAAGAATCCCAACAACCTATAGTGTCTTGACTGTTGTAGCTTGGTCTGTGACTGGAGATCCTGCAAGGGTTGGTGATCAATGTGTATGATTGTTTCCTTCCCCATTAAGTAGTGTTTCCATTTTTTCACGCTTTGTACCAATGCATATAGTTCTTTGTCATATGTAGGATAGTTACAAACAACCTTAGAAAAAGTTTCAGAATGAAAGTAAATGGGCTTACGGTATTGCATCGGGACTACTCCCACAGCATAGGCACTGGCATTCATCGTGATTTCAAATAGTTGTTGTCGGTCGGGTAGAACTAGTGCTGGTGTGGTGTTGATCGTTCTCTTCAAAGTGTCAAAGGCATTATGTTGTCTTCCTCCCCACTGAAAGGCTTGTTTCGCACTGGTTAAAACATACAATGTAGGAGAAGTTTGCAATGAACTTTCTCCAGTACTGAAACACCCCTAAGAAACTCCTAACCTCTGTAAGTAATGTTGGCTTAGGCCAATTTACAGTAAATTCAACTTTGGAGGGATCTATCTTTAGTTGACCACCTCCTACAATATGACCCAAATAAACCAATCATGGTTTTCCAAAGTTACACTTTAACAATCTTACATATAACTTTTCCTTTTTTAAGGACATCCAATACTCTCTTCACATGCATTACATGTTCATTCCAAGTCCTATTGAATACAAGAATGTCATCTAAGTATACAATCACAAAATCATCAAGGAAAGGCCTAAAAATATCATTCATGACTCACATGAATGTCGTTGGAGCATTACAAACCCCAAATGGCATCACAAGCCATTCAAAAAGACCTTGTTTTGTTTTGAAGGTAGTCTTCCATGTGTCACCTTCTGCAATTTTGACCTGGTGGTAGTCGCTCCTCAAATCCAACTTGGTGAAGTACACTGCATTCTTCAGCTGATCCAACAAGTCATCTATCTAAGACAAAGGGTAGCAGTTCTTTATGGTGATATTGTTGAGAGCTCAGTAATCAACGCACATTCACCATGTGACATCTTTCTTTGGCACCAACACGATTGAAGAACCACATGGAGATGAGCTAGGTCGGATGACCCCTTGGTCTAGTAAGTCCTGCACCTGCTTCTTGATTTCTGCCATTTCCACAACTGACATCCTGTACATTCCCACATTTGGAACGAGGACATCTTGTTGAAGATGTATTTCATGTTGAATCTTCCTCTTGGGAGGCAAACCACCTGGTTTCTGAAAGATTTCATCATAGTTAGATATAACATCAATCATTTCATCTTTGTGAGAGGGATCACATCCCTTGAAAGCATCAGATGTCTCAAAAACTTTTGCCCTTGCAACCATGAGTACATATTTCTTATTAGTGTTTATGAGTCTTTTCATCTAGCCTACACTAACAAGAGTTGTATTTGTTTTCATATTGTGAGCTCTTACAATGTATTCCACTCCATCTTTTGTGAGATGATATTTGTTCTTATTTTTGAAGAAGTTTGCATTTCTATCATAAAGGTAAGGGCATCCCAGAACTATGTCACATATATTAAGTGGGATAACATCTAAATCAACCTCGTCTATCAACCTTGAAGCAATGGAAAATCTAACCCTACACTGCTTGGTGACATTTAGTTTTGCATTGTCAGTTGCCGAACCAAGAGGGTATGGTTTAGGATGAGATTTTGTTTCTAGGTCCAACTTTTTAACAATAGTTTCTAAGATTAAATTCAGTTGAGAACCCATATAAAATAGAGTGTCAATCTTTGTGTGTTTAGATATAAATCTAATATGAAATAATTCACTTCTTATTCTTTCATGATCATGAGATGTACTTGTAGAACTTGAACCAACATGAAATGAAATTTTATCTTGTACTCCAACGGTTGTAATCCTCATTTCATCACCTGAATCATAACCAAGATCTTGTTGCATTGTTGTAAGCCCATCTTTCTTGCAATGTGTGCAAGAGGGCTTTCCTTCTTCTTTCTTTGTTGTTGTTGTCTTCTTGTCCTTTATTTTCCCTTTGAACTTGTTGTTCTGGAACTTGGAAATTTTCTTTTGGTGGTCTTCATGTACATTATTTTCCCTACTTTCAAGGTAAGTTGCTTGCACACACACTTGATCTAAGTTTGTGGGGTTAAACAATAACAATGTATGTTGAATGTAACTGTGAAGTGCACTAATATACTTCATCAAAGTTTCATGTGAATCTAAAGGAATATTTAATGCAAGTGCTTGTTTCCTGAATTCCTCTGTGAAACTCTGAACATTCTGACCTTTACCAGGTCTTAGATTTTTCCATTCCATCATGTCTTTTTGAACATAAACCAGTGGATAAAATTGTTTTTTCAATGTAGATGTAAATTTAGACCATGAAGAAATGATTTTACCATTATGCTTACTACCTTTCTGAAGTTTTCTCTCCCACCATACAAGGGTTGTGCCTTCCAGCCGAAGAGAAGCCAACTGGATCTCTGCCTCTTCCTCTTCGAACTGTTGCACACAGAAGTAAACTTCAATTTGTCTCATCCAATTACTAACCATGTCTACATTAGCTTCTCCATTAAACATGGGAAAATTAAATTTCACATCTAGTTTCAATAATGGCTTTTTAGAAGTACTTGGATGAAAACCATAATGATGAGAATGTGAAGAATGATGAGAATGAGAGGAAGAGGAAGAAGAGCTTGAACTTGAAGATGGTGATGGAGGCTCAAGATGATCTCCTCCAATTCCATGGTTCATTGAATCATTATCCTCTCCTTTAGCTTTCTTCTTCTTCTCCTTTTTGCCACTCTCTCTTCATAATCTGCATACATTTTTTCTACCATGTCTGACATCTGGTAGAAGATCTTGTGAAAATTTTGCTCATGCTCAGCATGCCTCTCTTTATTGTTTATTTTTCTTCCTTAAGTTGCACGTCCAATATCTGGGTTGAAAGTCTTAAGTTTTCATTCACCTGCTTTGAGCTTGGTCCTCGTAAGCATTCACACTCATAATTCAAGTCAAAGAAGATTGCTCTGATACCAACATGATCTGGGATCTTTTGATCGATGACTTATTAAAAGAATTGCATTAAAGAGTGTAAATGAAAGTTTTATGTGCAACATCATTAAAGAGGACATAATTATAGAGAAAAGAGGAGAGGAAGAGCAAGAACATAAGACATGATATCGAAGTTCGTCTAAAGAATGGACTATATCTCTGGGCCCGCTTCGAAGTGGAGAGGCTTTATAGTATCTCAACAATTAAAATTGGCATAAATACATCATTATACCTCAAGTCTAAAAAATGGCCTTCTGATCTGTTACCTAGATGCGAAAATGGACATCACTAGTGGACTCGTGGCGAGAAAACGTGTAGAAATGACTGTCAAATCATGAAATTTTGACACTGTTCATCCCAGGCCCCTCTTGGGCTCTTTGCCTCGTAAAGCATACTGACATTATGCAATTAATACCCCTTCCTGAATAAAAATACGTACTCCATACGACCTTTGGGCATGCTCTCTCGAACTTGGTAAAAATCTAAGCTTAAATAAGGAGTTCAGTTGGGGAGGTCTTGAGGTCAAGCCCGCGGGCCTCCCCCTTTTGGTCATCGTTATAACACCATTTAAATATGGTTTTATAAAACATACCATATCTCAACCACATTACAATATATACTATATTCCACCCGAACCTTTGCCAATTTTGGAATTCCCATGGATAAGGTTGGCGCCATTCCCTTGATGTGATGGATGCACAGACTGGGTTTAATGCTAATGCACCATAAATTATGAAATGTTGATGTCGTCGGGTTTAATTATGGTCGTTGGTTGTTGGAGATTGTTGGAAATGGGTTTGTCGGTTGGTCCGATGGCCTATATATATATTTGCCACATGGCGCCTAGGTATTGGGCCACGTGGCGTCCTACTACTCATCGCGCCAGTCTCGTCAGCTCTGCCTACTACTCAACAATTAAAATTGGCATAAATACATCATTATACCTCAAGTCTAAAAAATGGCCTTCTGATCTGTTACCCAGATGTGAAAATGGACATCACCAGTGGACTCGTGGCGAGAAAACGTGTAGAAATGACTATCAAATCATGAAATTTTGACACTGTTCATCCCAGGCCCCTCTTGGGCTCTTTGCCTCGTAAAGCATACTGACATTATGCAATTAATACCCCTTCCTGAATAAAAATACGTACTCCATACGACATATGGGCGTGCTCTCTCGAACTTGGTAAAAATCTAAGCTTAAATAAGGAGTTCAGTTGGGGAGGTCTTGAGGTCAAGCCCGCGAGCCTCCCCCTTTTGGTCATCGTTATAACACCATTTAAATATGGTTTTATAAACCATACCATATCTCAACCACATTACAATATATACTATATTCCACCCGAACCTTTGCCAATTTTGGAATTCCCATGGATAAGGTTAGTGCCATTCCCTTGATGTGATGGATGCACGGACTGGGTTTAATGCTAATCCACCATAAATTATGAAATGTTGATGTCGTCGGGTTTAATTATGGTCGTTGGTTGTTGGAGCTTGTTGGAAATGGGTTTGTCGGTTGGTTTGATGGCCTATATATATATATATTTGCCACATGGCGCCTAGGTATTGGGCCATGTGTCGTCCTACTACTCATCGTGCCAGTCTAGTCAGCTCTGCCACCCATCGCCCAGTCATGCTGCCACGTGATGGCTCCTGGGTGGTGCCACATGGCGTCACCTGGGGGTGCCACATGGAACTCACCAATTGGCCCAAGTGGCCACCCAAAATGCTTAATCAGCATGCCATGTGGCAGCCTGTGGTGTTGTCACGTGTCATGTTGACATTAGCATGACATCATGCTGACATCACCCTGTACGGACTGGTGATGATGTCAGTTGTATGGACATGTTGACTTTGACTAGGTTGACCAAAACTTTGTCTGGCCATAAATTCTTCATATGGATTCTGTTTAAGGTTTCGTTTATGCCATTAGAAAGCTTGCGAGGAACACTTCGACTTGGCGTTATTTTTGCTGAAATTTGAGGACTTTTATTTTTTTCCCTTTTAGATCCTCCTGGATCAAGGGAGGGATCTATTTTTTTTATTATGTGTTTTGATCCCCATATTAGTAATGCATGTCTATATATGGTGAATGGTTGTGGGCCAAGCAATGTAATGCCTTGAATAATAATAATAATAATGCATCATCGGCTACATATGAACAAGGATAGAGTTATAGGGGACTATGATTCCATAAGAAAGGGAACTAAGAAGGGACCAAGCTAAATAGTATTTTATTTCTTTCGTGGCCTTTGAGTTAGCTGGGAAAGCGTTTATGAGGGCTTCTTGGGGAAAGCCACACAATTCATTGTGAGCATGCATGTATTAACCATACTTTTGGTTGTTGAGGGTCTTCCTCATTCATTCTTGTTCTTGGTTTTGCATGGAAACGAAGGTTAGGGGTATAAAACCAATGCTAGTTGGTTGTAATAGATTATTGGTTATACTAACAAGAGAAATGATGCACGTGTGCATGAGGATGATGGTAGTTAAGGAAAATTGTACGCGGCTAAGAATGCCTTGAGCTTCTAGCATTGATATTTCCTGGACATACTATACTATATCCCAAGAAAGATGTGGAACAGTTTGAGGGACTGCATTGCAAAGAAGGGGATTCCTTTCTTTGGGTTGTGCAAGTCAAGGAGGAAAGAGAGCTAGTCAGTTGGGATTGTTGTGTGATTGAGCATATTGTAATAGCTTGGTAGTTGGGTTGGTATGTGTTTTAGAGTCAGCACAGACACCCATCCTTATGGATTCATAGCCGCATCTCGTGGATGGCTTGTTGTAGAGAGTTATAGTGCAACAAAGCCTACGGTTGGGTGGAATGTCCGATGTCTGTAGCTAGTAGATGTAACAGTTTGTAAAGATAAGTAATTTATTTTCTGGTTATTATTTTTATTTTGAATTTATGTTGTGTATTGTATGTGTTAAAATGTTGTATACTGCATGAGAATAACTTATGAATGTTTTGTTTTAAATGCATGAGTCTGCTTCTCATAATGCACACATTAATTAACTAAAAGCACGACATAATATGAAATATTATGGTATTAGATAAATGTGAAATCGGTTAAATAATGGAAATTTTTCAGTACCCCGATGGGTATGTTATAGTTTGGTATTAGAGCGTAGGTTTGTATGCTCGGGCTATATGGGCCATCATATTAGTTTTAGCAAAGGTCGAACTAGAGGATGCCTTAGAGGTCGAGGATTGTTTTTTGGAAAAACAAGCATTTTTGGACATTTTAATTTTTTTTTCATACGAGTGATGTCAATAATGATGTGGAGTGTCCACAGTGGCAGAGGGCATGGGTCGAGGCATAGCAGTGGCATGCCTTATGGGTGATGTGGTTGTCCATTCTAGTAAGGTGGTTATTGTAAATCCTAACCTTGTACAATATCTACTGCAAACAGATATTCATAAAATAATAGAAAAGATACAATGGAAAATACAAACATTACATAGAGATTTTTCCACTGGAAACCCAAACCGAGAAAACCAACATATTCTATATTCATTCATTGTGTTACAATGTTTACAATACAAAATACATATAGGAGCCAACGACATCCAAAACCCTATCCCAATGACTTGGATTAGTCCAAAACCCTAATTCCTTATCTGGAAAGAGAAAACCATCGGCAAAGAAACCATGTGCCGAAAAACCACCTAAATATAATGCGGTCCCGATGCAGATTTTTTTTTCCAGGAGCGCTTCCCTCAAACCCCTGCGCAGGGGCTCCGCCCCCCTAAGCACCTGGCGTATACACTCGCTGCTCGTCTAAAGAATATAACACATACACAACAGTTATGGGCGCATGGAGAAGTGGTATTGGAAATGTTTCTTTGGACTTGTAATCTATCAGGTGGTATCGTTCGTCCCTTGGAAAAACCACCTTAGTAAGTAGTTATGGGACCAATGGGGGTTGACAACTCTCATGTTACTTCTCGGCCTATAATCCATCATGGTCGTTAATCTAAGATTGATGATGGATAAGATGCATGCCTCGTCGAGGAGTTAAACTAGGCACAAATCAATGACCTGTAACAAATCTTCACCATAGATCTTAGATCTTCACCGTAGATAACATGTGTGTTGGAAGAGAATGGGTGGGATGGGACTCCTATCGGTCACGACAATGAATGAGATGGTGCCATGTGGACAACTAGGTACAAGTGGGGATTGAAAAAAATAAAAGAAAAAGGAAAGGAAAGACAAAGGGAAAAGGGAAGGGGGATGAAGAGGTGGTGATGTAGGGACAAGGTGGCTAGGTGACAACATGGCACCACTTGAGGGTGTCACGTCAACGAATAGAAATGTATAGTTAAAAAAAATCTCTCGAGGAAAAACTTTGTTTTGGTCATAACAAGAGAATATTTGTTCAGATTTAGGTGAAATTTTGGGGATTGGTCCATAGTGTCGAGGGCCACAAAAGTCCCAATGAAGGTCACTTTCTAATTCTACTCTAGAGTTACAGAAATTGCAAATTAGGGGGTTTTGACGAGTAAGGTGGTACTTCTTGACAGAAGCCCTGTTACCATTGAAATTTTTGCGGCGAGTCAAAGAAGCAGACACAAAAATACCCAATGGAACATTTGGCCAAATTTCTAGGGGTTTGGAATGGAGATGTAGAAACAAGCCAAAATCCATTATTCTGAGAGACTTTTTGGGGATTTTTGGGATTTTTAGAGGAGGAAAAGGTACCCCAAATCAAAAATTTGGAAAAACATATTTACTTGACATTTTCCTTCTTAGTAAGCCAGACAACTTTGTCTTAGTAAGATTTCCCAGTTTTCCTCCATTTTGGAGATGACCAATTTTGCTAAAAATTCCAAGTATGAGGAAGAGTAAAAAGGACAAAGTTGCAAATTCCATATTGATGCAGAATTTTCTAGGAGCATCAGATTTAAAATACGAGGGTTGGTGTGTACTCACTATCACTAGTGTTATCAACACCTGATAGAAAAGTTTTATTGGTTCCTGATATATCTTCTTCTATTGCTTGCATAAGTTGGACTCTGAGCTAGATTGCACTAGTGAGAAAAGTGCACAAATTGGGCAGAAATGACAAATTCAGAGAGCCATAAATTTCAGCCTAGATCCCAGAATGAGGCATGGGTATAGTCTCTAGAAAGTTGATTCAAAGGAGAATAAGCCTAAGGGCTCAAAATCTAGAGAAGTTATAGAGTTGTTCATAAATTGAGAAGAAGAAGAACATGTACCTTCAATTAACAAAAAAATTTAAAATGTGCATAATTTATAGGATGCGAAAGAAGTGCTACAGATCTGGAAAATGAGATTTTCTTACAATATTATTGTAAGCACACTTATTACAGATTAAATGTTATATCCATAACAAGTCAAGCTCAAGCTTTCATATCAAAGACATGGAGGATGCACAAAGAGCCTGCAACCATGAGAGAGAAGTTAAGGGCCTAAATATTAGTTTAGGTAATGAGAGACAGAATCTAACGGACACAGAAGTAGGGTGGAACCAGTGGAGTTAGTAGAAACTATGAGGAGTTTAAGGATGAAAGTATAAAGCTATAAGGATGATAATGAGAGGATAATAAGAGCCCAAGAGGAGAAAAATCAAATAAATACTTAGTTGTTATAAAGTCTAAATCAGTTGGAGAAGCAAATAAGAAATGGATCGAATCCAAGACACGAGGAAGAAGGAAAACCTCATGCAACAATGGATAGTTACATAAGGTCCACACACCAAATAAGTGATAGTAGAATTCAAAGACAACACTACTTACCTACTCATCCTACCAAGAAGTTTTATGCATCTAAAGATTCAAAAAACAACCCATAAGTGTCCCTTGTTAGGCCTTGAAGAAGAAGATATGAACTAGATAACTTGTAAGGTGAGTTTGGGAAGCTTAAGCCAACAACCTTTGATGGTGAAAACGAAAAGGGGGATGATGTTGAAACTTGGTTGTTGGAATAAACAAATATTTTTAGTGGCATAGTTACTCATCTAACCTACAAGCAAGATTGTCATATACAATTTACATGGAAAAGCTTCTATGTGGTGGGACCAACTGAAGCAAGTCAAGCACATTAATGAGAAAATGATTTATTGGAGTCAATTCAAGAAATAATTCTAGCAACAATACCTTCCAGAGAACTACTATGATAAGAAGTTGTAATAGTTCTTTGAACTCAAGTTGGGGAACATGACCATGGAGGAATATCAAAATAAGTCCTTGGAGTTGCTGAGGTATGTGGGATTTATAAAAGAGGAGAAGGTGAAAATACAAAGGTTCTTAAGTGGACTGTTATCTTTTTACAAAGAGAAAATTCAATTTGATGAACCCAAGACTCCGACAGAGACTATTAAAAAGGTCAAGTACCTATATGAGCAAGGAAAAGGTAGAGAAAATTTTAAGAAATATTGGAAGGATAAGAAGAAGGAGAAATCATATCAAAGACATAAGGGATTCAAACCTCCTTTCAATAGAAACAATACTAAAATCTACAAGTAAAATCATCCAGCTCGGGATGAATCCGAAACGAAAAAAAATCCTTAGGAAAAGGGGGAAGGTTGCCAATCAAATGTTGGGTATCTAAAGGAGAGCACATGTACAAAGCTTTCCCTCACCGAGAAGACAAATTTATGACTCTACATAACCTTCAGGAGGCTACCACAGTGGAAGATATGGGAAGAAATATTCCAAGGATATATGCAACCCTTGAAGATCGACAAACAAAATATCAATCTCGCATGATTGATGTGGAAGGTAAGATTACAAATCAACCTACAATTATTTTAAGTTATTCAGGAGGAAACCATACTTACATTGACCCTAAATTAATGGATATATTTTATTTAAAGAAAAGTAAGCTTGAAATATCATGGTTGGTTCAACTAGCCAGTGGGACCAAAAGAAGGATCAATGAGATTGTCAGAGGGCATCCAATAGATGTTAATGGCACGAATACAAACATTGATCTAAATACCATACCATTGGATCTTATGATATCCTAATTGGAAGGGATTGGTTGGACAAGCATCATGTTGTCCTAGATTGCCATAACAAGACATTTATGTTTTGATGAAGAAGGAAAGCATAACATTGTGCAAGGAATTCCAAGATCCATTTCTATAAGGGAGATTTCGACCTTGTTATCCCCATTTTGTGGGATAACTAAGGAGATCATGTCTCGAGGCCCTTGGGTTGCATATATGAAGTGCTGAGAGACTACATGACTAGCAGTATCCTTTTGCACAGATGGAGACCTTTCTCACCACCACAAAGGTCATAGATTTTCAGATGGCACCCACCACATCTGCTGGCTTCCGGGAGGCAATGGGCCTTGCTCCATAAGGTACAAGTCATGTATTATGGTAAGTGTCATTTCAATATTTGAGGCATTTGAGTATGTTGTATCTTAGACTGCTTTAGATTTCATGACATATGCTTGGACATTATGCCTTTTTCCCTGCTTCACCTTGGTGGTTGACATTCTGCCCTGGTAAGTGGTCTTCCTTGGGGATGGGTTTGCTACTAGGAACTCCCTTGAAGAGCCATCGTACCATTCTCGTCCATACTTACCACTTTCCATCACTATTTACCCCCATTTCCTTATCTCTTGGGATTTTAGGGTGTATTGACCCAAGAAGGGGTTGTCCCTCGTTTATGGGAAGAAGGGACTCAAGACCCAGAGGGATTGTTATTGTGTAAAAGATAAAATCCTATATACAAACCTTCTATATGCTTCACACAGGAATCCCCCAAGAAAGCAATGAAATTCTTATATGTAAGAAAAGGGGGATCCATAAGAATAATGATTAAGAATTCTTAAAGGGTTAGTTGGAGGATAGGAGGTCTCATCACGAGTCGACCTATCATGATCATGGATATTTAGTGGTATGACATTACCATCACCTGGCCACCAAGCTAGGGTAATGGCTCTCAGTTGCATGCCTGAGATAAAGGGGGTCTCATCACGATCCAACCTTCTCATTCCCACTAGGTATTTGTGAGTGACACTGTCATTATCTGGACACCATGATAAGACAATGGCCTTCAACTTATCCTTAAATTTTGAAAGAAATAAAGAATGGAAAAATTGCATTGCAAACGAAGGTGCCACACACCCTCTACAAAGGCACACATGAATGAGACTCTACAACCCCTTGTATGTCATGAACCCCATGCCCATTAAGTCTTGACCCTTAACCACTTCATCCAATTTACATGGATGAGAGAGGGATCTCTTGGAAACACTCCTTGACCTAGGGAAAGATCTACCCGATAGGACACCTCGTCAACCCTCCCATATCCAAGCTTGGCAAGTCACATAATGCCTTTGAACACTTACTTGTTTGACATAGTAAGCTTTGATGCACATTCTTGGGTGGCTCATTTATTGAATTGATTTACTTATCATGATATTTTGACTTGAGATCCTTGGAGGGTGTGCTTATTTGTCTTTCCAGGACCTAGTTGGTGGATAGTTTTGGAGGAACAAGCCTAGCTTGGGCTTCCATGGGGCTTGAAGCCCATAAGTGGATGCCAAGGGCCCGCATGTCAGATGAGAGAGATGAAACTTCTAAGGCCTAGAAGATGACGTAGACGAAATAACCTAGCCCCTACATGCCAAACATGTTGTACAAGAGAGAATAAATGTCATCCTTAGGAGCATGACGTCATCTATGGGGGCTAGGGTTTGGTGGTGAGGTTAATATGCATTGGCACAAGGACGTTTTGAGGAGGTTGAGGCTTTGACCATGAAGAAAGTGACTCAGATGCTTAACATGTGGCTTTGGGAATCCTACCTACACTCCTCCAACACCTACAACTTACTCCTAGTGCCAAAACATCCCCTAAAGGGGTGACGTCACTTTAAATTAGGGTTTCCTTTTGTGTAATAGTAATTTGAAGTGAATTGTTTAATATTATTTTGTAAAAGGGGCAAGATTAGGGTTGTTGACCCCTAGTCTTGTGGTTTACGCTAATATTATGTGGACAAACTATTATGGAGACATTTTGTATAAATAAGAGATCATAAAATCTCATTATAACATAACTCTCCCATTGTGAGAAGTACATGGCTCAAATTTTTCGCTACTCTTGGTGATTTTGGTGTTTCTCTCTTGTGGAATGTCTTATGGTGAAAGTCTCTTGGTGATTGGATGATGAGGAATGATACACACCCCCCTAAAGGCTTGCTCTCTTGAATCTTGGATGAGTGTTGCATGGTAACTAAGGTTTGTTCTCTAATTTTCTTGGATTAGGCAAGGAAAAATATGCATATGATATTATTTTCTTGCTTACTTTGGTCTTTGTTGGTGGAAACCCTATGACGCTAGATACACCCTCCATCATTGCTTCATCTATTTGTTAAAGGTTTTAAATCTTTCTTTTTTGCAAGGGTTGCTAGGAGGAATACAAGTGTGTATACCCTCCTAGATTGACCCTAAGTTCGATTGACATACCCTAGGGAGTAAGAGGGTTTACACCCCTAGGGTTGTTTTTGATCTAGCTTGTGCTTTGAAGACTCCATCACCCAATTTTAAAGGCACTAATCTGAAATATTTTTTCATTTGAGAAACAAAATATTGCATTGAGAAATGTGATTTCTTGTCGTATTAAATTTTTGCAACTTGGGTTGTCTTCCTTGTGCTTAGAGCACCTCTTAGCCACTAGAGCATCCCCATCAAAGGGGTAGTTCTTGTTGTTGTTACAAATTTTCATCTTCATCCATTAGGGCTGCAGAAACCTTAATCTAATTGCTTGAATAACTCTCTAATCAACCGTTGGTATTTGCCCAAAGTTTGCACACTTACACTTCTTGGTCTAGCGCACTTTTTGGCAAAGTTTGGAGGAGTTTTGGTGGCTGATTTTCTTTCTGTAATAAGTTTATTGTTACAGCCATAAGGCTGATATATATTTATGAAGAAAGTGTTTACATCAACCTTATCTCTTCATGCTAGTATCTTGGTCCTTAATCTTGAGTTTTGCTAGTATTTAGCTAGTCTATCTCTTGTATCTTTCACTTGATTTCTAACACTTATTTAGCATCATATTGTGCCATTTCATTGCTGATATATATCATTCCTAACAATTGTTATTAGGGACAAAAACCTTAACTTGCTTGTCCAATTGGTTATATATCATCATATGCTTGTTTTTCTTGTGTCTCGGGCAGGTACTTCACAATCGACAGGTCACTCAACATGTTTGGAACTCCTTGAACCTTCCCAAGGCTTTTTCTCAAGATATCCATACCACTTAGAATTTACCTTTAGGGACATCCTCTTCATCTTCATTTTTTTCCGTCTCATTTCCCCTAGGGTCAACGAGATTCCCCCCCTTGAGGTGACTACCTCACCTCTAAAGTGACGGGGAGACTTGCCTAAGGTGATAGCGGGTAGGTTCCCTCCTAGTTGTCGCCAATTGGTGGTTGGGTTGGGCTTTGCCCAACCTACAACTTGTGCGATAATAAACCTCATAGCTAAAGAGATGTTTCAGGAAAGGATGTCAATTGTATGCAACTCATGTGGAGGAGATAGCCAAGACCAAAGGGCCATGCCTTGACGATTTTACAGTGTTGCAGGAGTTTTTGGATGCATCTGAAGAAATAACAAGTTTTCCACTAAAGAGGGATATAGATTTCTCTATTGACTTAATGCCTACCAACGCCCTTGTACCAAAGAATCCTGACAGAATGAGCACACTAGAATTAAAAGGATTACAAATGCAACTAGAAGAATGATTGAAAAAAGGATAGCTACGCTCAAGCATCTCACATTGGGAAGCACCAGTAGTCTTTGTGAAAAATAAGGATAGAATGTTGAGGTTGTGTATTGACTTTAGACAACTGAATAAAGATATTATGAAGAATAATACCCTCTACCCAGAATTGAAGACATCTTTGATCAACTAAGAGGAGAAAAATTATTTTCAAAGATAGATATGAGATCAAGATATCACTAGGTGAGATTCAAAGAAGAAGACTTTAGCAAGACAACTTTTACTACCAGGTATGGGCATTATGAATCTGTAGTGGTGCCATTTGGATTGACAAATGCACCAATTGTCTTTATGTGCTTGATGAATGGCATATTCAGAAATTATATTGATAAGTTTGTCATTGTGTTCTTATATGACATACTTATCTATTCCAAGTCAAAGGAACAACATGAACAACATGTCCTCTTGACACATCCTTGCATCCTGCTACTAGCCTCAATGCACTAATTGATTGAGAACATTGTCTCTGTCCTTCTAAACCTGAAGTCCTAAATGATATTAATTGACCACTCCCCATGAGTTCCTCCTCGGCTATAATTGTTGATATTATGGTAGCTGCGGGAGGTATTTACCTCCACATGTAACCCTGGCAAGCATAGAATATTCCAGGATGCAAGAAGAAACCCTAAAGCATTAAACATAACCCTAGAAGACAAGTCATCTCAAGGAAATATTTAATATTAAGTATTTAACCTCCAGAATGAGAAGTCGACCCAGATAGCTCAGGAAAAACAGTATAAATACAAGTAGCCAGACCTCATTTGGTACACACAACTCAAAATTACAGCAGTGAAGAAGTGTGCACTGTAGAAACTTTGCAAGTGCACAAGTGCGACGAGTAGTTACAGTTGCAGCTACTGCAATCTGTATTCTTGGTTTAGGCTCAGACTTTCTATTGGTTATGGATGGACTTTCTGATCAGCCTTGGTTATCGTTGCTTGGTGAACTAGCCTTGGTTGGATATTGGTTTGCTTCCAGAATCATTCTCTATCAAGGTTAAGGTGCTCGGGGGTGGCTTCGGCCTATGGTTGGGTGACAATATTGCTATATTGTTTATGGTTAAACGAGCACATCCATTATTTCTAACAGGTTATGGGCCCACACTATCTTTAGACAGTCTAATCGCTGGAAGATAGATTGGGAGGATTTGCTCAGTTACAGTTGCAGTTGCAACAAGTTTTTGTTGCAACAACAAAACCCTAACCCTCTTGTTGAGGCACCTTAAGTGAAGAGATTGACCTAATTTCTAGATATCCTAGTGCGCCCTGGCCTAGCGCATCTCCTAGTACTTTCAGTAAGCTAAGACGTCAAGTTTGAGTTTTTGGTCAAATTCAAGGGTTGACCAAGTCAAAGAAATTATGACTTACTCTATGAAGTCAAAAAACAAGTTAGAAGGGGCTTATAACTTCAGAGCGTGGAAGACAAGGATTGACCACATCCTTGCCAAGAATAAAGTGTTGGATATCGTGAAAGGAAAGATAGTCGAACCACAGTTCGAAGAAGGAAAAGAGAAAGAACCTCAGAACGATGCAGTTATGGAGAAGTTCAAAGACAATGACATCAATGCCATAAGTATCATAATGGACTCCATAAAAGACCACTTGATACCCTACATCTCCCATCTTGACTCATCTAAGAAGATGTACGATGCCCTAACAAACCTCTTCTCAGTTAGAAACATTGGACAAGTAATGAGTCTGAAAAATGAGCTTCGTGACATGAAAATGAATGATGATGACAGCATAACATCATACCTTGTGAGAATATCTCAGTTAAGAGATCAACTACAAGCTATTGAATAAATCATTTCAGAGAAGGAACTAGTAAACATAATACTCAATGGCCTTCCCAAGACATGGGATGCATTTGATGCAAGCATGAACACAAGAAAGGATTATCCCACATTTGAAGAACTTTGGACTTGTTGTGCACAAGAAGAATCAAGGATTAGTGCAAAAGAGAAACCCCAAAAGAAATACGATGATCAAGCCTTCACAACAAGGTTCAAGAATTTCAACAATAAAAAGAGATTTGGCTCAAGGAAGAAACCAAATCAAGAGAAAGATATGTCAAAACTACAATGCTTCAACTGTCGAAAATATGGTCACTACAAAAATCATTGTCCAGAGTTAAAGAAAAAGAAGGAAACACATGAAGCATTAGTTGTCGAAGAAAGGGAACCCTCAAAGAAGGCCAAGCAGGATAAAAATGACATCTTCTTCTAAGACAAGGTAACAATATTCTTCATAATTATTGTACATACCATGTTTATATAGTTTTTGTACATATCTTGCATATCTATTTCTTCGAAGATAAGATGTTCAAAGAGAAACAATACCTATGGAAGAATAACAAGATAAGGATTGCCATCACGATGACTATAAGTGAAACAATACACATGAAAAGATGAAGTACATTAACAATCCTTGGTAACAATTGTTGTGTAAGCTATTAACATAAATAACAACTGCAAGATAAGCCGAAATCAAAATCAAACTTGAAGAAACATGGAAGAAGGAAAAATAGAAAGAAGTCAACAATCAAAAGGAAATTAGAAAAAGACTTGTGACACTTTGTAGAAGGCAATAAGGATGCAGACGAAAGCATGGACTCTCCTAGATGGAGGGAGTCGATTATATAATTTCAAAAGAAGAGCATGCATTCATGCATTAAGAAAGGATTAAGAGGGAGCTAATCCTAAATAATATGATCCATTGAGGATTATGAAGTATTGTAATATACCCAGCCACCCACGGGTCGGGCTACACCAGTTAAACAGGCTGCAACACACCCAGCCACCAGCAGGCGGGGCACGCTACAGTTCCAAGACTCAGTTCTATGAACGGATCTCGAATTTTAACAACATTTAATCCGAAAACAATCATGAAATAACCACATGCATTAATCAAGATCCATGCCACAACACGAAAGAGATAAACAACATGCCATGCACAAAAAATAGCCAGCAGACAGGCACATTAAAAATACATATATATCAGAGATAATTAAATACACAACGGAAATAAACATTACACAAAAAACACAAAGAGCACTTATCTTTACAAGTAAACGTTCACCAACTGGCTGCAGACCAAGGGCATTCCTCCCAACCATAGACATTGTTGTTCATTTACTCTCAACAAAAGGTCACCCCTGAGCCAGGGCTATGAATCCACAAGGACAGGTCCTAGGCCAAGTCTAAACACACAACAGTTGGTTAAGTAGCTATCGGGTTTTCCAATCTCACAAAAAATCCTAATTTCCAGCTCTCTTCCCCCCTCAACCTACACAACCCCAAGAAATGAACACCTTTCTCTGCCATGCAGCCCCTGAGGTTGTTCCATTTCTCTCCAAGGCTCTAGTGCTACTGGTTAGGAAATATCCCTACTGGAAACTCCAACGACTCTCAGTTGTGGACAGTTACATCCGAACTGCCATCAAGCTCATGCACACAGGCATCCATTCCCTCCTGGAATGATCAATAAATCATTACAACCATTCAATGATGGCTCTCCTCTTCTTGCCATTCATTTCCATCCTCAGCCCAAGAGCACACGAACTAGCAATAGTGAGTGAAGAGAAAGAAAACAAGGGAACAAGGGGAAGACAATGAACCAGGGGAAGAACGATCCCTTAACTTCACCCCAAGCCACCCTCACACAACCATTCATATCCATGCTCAGACCAAGAGCATACGAGTGCAGCAAGAGCGAGGCTCTCAAAAATGAAGAGTGGAAAAGGTGTAACAATAAATGAATAAGAACAACCCACCCAAACCAAAGATGGGTTTATACAATTACTTGGAAATCAAGAACCACACAGCCTCCCCCAAGAAGCTCATGTAACCACTTTTCTCCACAAAATCAATTATGGGTAAATAAAATAATAATAAAAAGACTTAGCCCCTCAAGCCCCCTCTCTCGTTGAATCATAGCCCCCTATCTCTTTTGTCCTTGTCCGTCTTGCAGCCAGCGGTGTATTTTATTAATGTATATGAAGCATTACATTTCGCAGGCACTCTAGCCCCTTTTTGACTTTACCGGCTCACCAACCTAAGTCATAATTACATAATACATTATAATTCATAAGGGTTAAAAATAGGATGTTACATCCCCCTCCCCTTATTTTGGTATTGTCCATAGTGCACAACACCATTCAAATGCTATTAACATTACAAATCTAGGCTCTTTTGCCTTAATCCACTTAGGCATTCCAACCAACTCTTATATACATAGGCACTCTGGCCAAAAATTAAACATGTATACATAGGCATTCCGACCCAAAACATGTATAATGATTTCCATAATTTATATCGCTGGTAGTAGTTCCAACCAACAAGCTCTCCTTCCCTCTCAACCTTGCACAACCCAAAGAAATGAACACCTTTCTCTGCCATGTAGTCCCTTAAGCTATTCCACTTCTCTCCAGTGCTCCAGTGCACTCGACCAAGAAGTTTCAGAGTTGTGGCTTCGATAACTCCAGCTGCAACAAGTCCATTGGACTTTCTTCATTCTATTCCCTTGTCATTGAGATTGATTTCCTTCTGGTGTTCTTTTCATGAGCTTCCAACTTCCATAGCCAACATCTTATCGGTATTATAAAAAATACAATCATCATGAGATATTGTTATAATAATGTCAATCATAAATGTCAAATATGTTTTATACAAGAAAACAAAATTTTCCAAGCATGAACTTTTTTCTCATAGTGTTTGGCTCTGCAACTGTAGATATCAGTTTTCCTTATGGGCTTACATCCCTTCCATACTCAAGACCATCCTACCTGTAGTTTCCTTGATTTACATTCAGCCAAAACAATTTGTGAGTAATTTATTAAATTATAATTCCCAAAATTGTTTCATATAGGAAAAATAAAACTTCTAGACATGAGCTTCTGCTCATAACAATTTGGCTCTTGCAACACTGCCATATTCAAGACCCTTTCTTCTTGCAATTTCAACATTCCTCATCCAAACAAATTGCAAATATCTCAGGTACAAGTTATATATATATATATATATATATATATATATATATATATATATATATATATATATATATATTCATGGAGTGAGCTCATAATTGTTTGCTACTACAATTCATTCACTTCTATTAATCCAACTATCAATTAGAATGAGCTCATCATTACATACACATGTATTATCAACCAATATTTTCTTTCTTCTATCCAAAAATATTTTAATAACTTTGTCCCCTCAACAAAGATTTTCTGTAATTTATCATTATGTAGCTTCTTTAACCTGCAACTTTCTTGTTGTAATATCTAATAGTTTCTGAAGTGTTTTCAACTTCACGAGTTAGCAATACTCACATCATTTCAATTGTTAGCATAGTCATTTCTATGTTATATAATATATTCATGGATTCAGCAAAATGCATTCAATAATTCCACTTGTAACATTTTTAATAGCTCCAAAACTGATCTTGAAATTGTAACAACAACAATCCAATCACCTTCAGCTAGTATTCATATTAAATATAATGCATCTATCCATCAATATGTCTCAGTACCACAGACTTTTCATAATGCAACAATTTATTACTAATTAAAATGACAATCAGTGTGCCAATACCCATGCCCACATCTACACAATGCATCCATGCATTGACTACATAATACCACATAACTATGTCATGCATTCCACCACGATGAGTTGGAAGGTTCGACCAACGACTCAACACATCATCCACACACTTCCTACTGCTTGCCTAACTATTTGGTTACCTTCCTTTTCCACCCAAACATAACACCAAAAATGTAATCCTTAAGTGCTCTTCAGTGTTGGCAAAGAGGTTGCAATCCAAACATCAGATATACAGTAGATACCATTGAGCTCTCACATTGCGCTATAGCCCTTCCATATCCAACCATATTATGGTCTCACACATGACTAGCTCTATGGATATTCATTGTTATAGAAGGAGTATGTCTTCTGAATTAACCCGGTTATGATCCCATAAGCAATCATAACATAATATGCAACTGCCATTTTATCTAAATTCACTCTAGCATCAACTACACTTACATACTCTAGGCCTTCGACCATTACATATCAATTTAAATACTGAAAATTAATTGAGGGAATTCTTACCTCAATCCCCTTTAACATGTATGCATCAACAACAACTAACTGCATACTTGCCTGGTTGTTATCAACCTACTTGTTGCTATCTGACCAACTGATATTTGTAGAAGCTCACACAATTCCTCCTTCATCATTTTGATCACCATTCCTGCCACCCTCATGGGTCCTCACCTAGATGGAAATCATAAACAAAAACAACATCCACATCCTTAACCCTGCTATATCATTTTTCCTGAATACATAATCCATCATTAGTCATACTAAATCATTATCTCATAATAATTGACTTTTCTAAGTTCACAAGCATGTTATACACATATCCAAGCATGTACATATGCAAAATTACACCTCCATATTCACTAAGAATTCATTGTCAACATGCCTACTAATGCATATGCAATTTAACTTCATTGTATGCCTCATGCTCTCTAGTGCATTTATGTTTTAATTTGCTTATTTATTTATCTATTTCGGTTGTAGTTGGTTGTCCTTGAATTCCTTAAGATCCTTGTTGCCTTGCGTGCTCCCATTATGTTCATTTGCACTTTGGTTCCCTGGTCTGAACTCTTTCCAGCCAAGTTCCATTTGGTCATTCTGCAATCCAATTAGTGTACTCAAATTGCAACAACTCCCCTTGGGTAGTGATGCCCAACTTACCTTTATGAGACATTCTAGTACCCTGGAATGAAGTAGCTCAAACATTCCATCATTCCACTACAACATTCTTGAATCAAATACTCTTACTCCTAGTAATTCATTTGGTTACTTCATTAACATTTCCTTGTGAAACCACACCTTTCACACTTAATACCATTCCCCAATGGAAGTCCATTTTCATTCAGTGACACTTTTCAAGTGATAGAGCATTCCAATTGCTCTGCATTGGCATCGTGCTTCCACTGTGAACTGTAATATCAAAAGTGGATTTCTTTCACACTTAAGCTCTACAACTGCCTACACATTTCTACCTTCAAGGCTATGGAGCCTTACTTTTTTTTTCTTTTCCTTCTATGCCCTTCAATGACATTTTTAACCTGCTAGCTTCATATCCTATGTGGGGATTCTTTCTTTTGTAGTACCTTATCCAACTTATGTAAGATTTTTCATGCTTCCATGACTCTAATATCTGATCTTGTTCTTGAATTGATCTGATTATGCCTCTAATCCTACCAAACCTGCAAGCAATCATCTGGTTAGAATTATACATGTTATACAAAATCGTTAGTTAAATTTACAGGTACCTTTTTTGTTTAATTTATGAAGAAAAAATATATGGCAATTATCCAAAATAGACCGATTCTAGGTCATTCTCCTCTGAATCAGCTTTGCAACGACTGAAATCTTGCCCCAATCGGATATCAGAGTTGAAAGTTAGGGCTCCCTGAAAAACCACTTTCACCCCCCTGAGCTGATACAGAAAATTGAAAACTGCAAAGGCACTTGCTTCAAACCAAGTTCCACATAACCACGGCTCGAAATCGCGAGCTTATTAATTCTTTAGCGCCTTCCTCTAGCGCTTTTCTCTTTATTCTCTACACATGACCTCGTTCGAACATAATGTTTGGGGGCTTAATCACCTTTTAACGCCTTGCTTCGTGTTCTTCCACACAGGAACTTGCGTGAACACCAAGTCCGAGGGTTGGTTCACTTCCAGGCCCTTTTTATTGTAGCATGAGATCGTCGCTGGGACTAAGTCCTCTGAACTTCGGCCTTCAACTGTTTTACATTTTCGAACTCTGATTTCCCTCGGAGTTACAATTCGTCGAAGCCTTTAATAAATCCAGTAGCAAAAATGGACAGTCGAGATTTAATCCCCCGCTGAATGGATGACCCTGCCCCCCATCTGGAGGCTTCAACGAGATGAGCGGCTACGACTTAATCAGGTGTTGATATCGACAACTCTCAACCAATTCGAAAATTCGACACTTCGGGGCTCCAAGATATTTCCATACCCGAGTCTTCTACTTCCCCAGAGTGACAATCCTCTGAAGTACTTACCTCTGTTCCCTCTGCTGGGTCCAATGGTCACGAGAAATCCAGGAGGGTCTTAGATAAATGGGTTGCATGAATTTGCTACTTCGTGACTCTAGAACATTTCAACTCTCGAGTTACTCAACTCCTCTGGAGTTATACCTACCGAAGCGGTCTTAAAGTGATGATGACCGCTAACCATCGGTTAACACCTCCGCTTATGCTATCCTTCCACTGCTTGATCTAACGATCGAGAAAGGTCCCGAAGGGATCTTAGATCGACGGTCTGCGTGCCTTCGCGACTTCGGGCTTCGACGCTTTTCACTCGTAGAGACTTGAAAACCCCTGAAGTACCAATTCTCCGGACTACGAGATCTACTGTCGCGTGTCTTCTGGGATCAACATTCGATATGTACTTCGACCTTCAAGCCTTCGGGAGTTCTTGATCCAATGCAAACTATCACATCTTTTTCCGCCCGAGTGCCCAGTCTCCAGATTGAACGATCTGTCGCCATGTGGTGAAATATTAGAAGCAGACACGTGGCCCAATCAGGTGGGTGACACGTGTCACGTTTGAATTGACATTTCAATCTTCCATAGGTTCAAAACTCGTTGACATGTGGCACACATCCCATGTGGCACACATCCCATGTGTCCACGTCATCCCAGGTGACGTCAGCGAGCCATGTCACTTCAGAATTTTGGGCTTCAAAATATTTCGCCTTATCAAACTTTGTTCCTCCCGAACACCAAACTCTCGAAGCGTTGTGAGATCTATGGCTCACAATCACCCATGCGCAGATCTGAAGGTCCTCAACACTCTTGAAACCCACCGATCTATCCAACGGTCGATGGACTTCGAGACTTCGAGATATTTCACATCAACACATTCCATTTCTCTCGAACGCCGAACTTTCAAACTAGCCAATCTGCCAACACATGTCCCTTTTGATGAACGGTTCAGATGAACTCTAGACTTTGGGACTTCGGGAGTTTGCGCATCAGCACACTCCATTTCTCCCAAACGCTGAAGTTTCGAACTAGCCGACACATGTCCTTTGCTTGGATTGACGGATTGGAATTGCATGAAGTTTGCTCTATCTTCTCTACATGTGACTGAGAGTTGTGACCCCGAATTAACCTTTGGGCGCTTACCTCAGTTTGCAAGATTGACAATCGTGCTTTAATGGATCATGAAGATCAACAACCAAGAGTGATTGCAGAAACTCAACTTGCTAATGCTTTAATTTCCTTCCCGATCTCCATAATGCGAAGATGCTCGTCCATAGTGGGATCAATATCCACCGTTGATCTATTTATCAAGCAATATCAACGATCCTAAGGGATTGCAGAGTCTAAACTTTCTCACGCTTAAATTTCCTTCCTGATCTTCACAATGGCTCCCCACCGTCAATTTCCCTTCAATGAGATCCGAGGGTCGTGACTTAAACCTACTCAACCTTTTGCTTCGCCTTCATCAGACGACCCTTATTCACATGCCCTCTGATCCAACAATCCTGAATCTCTCTTGATCCCATAGTGGCGATCACTCTCGAATACGAAATGGATGGTCACGATCCTTCGATCCTTTATAAAGGATCTCTAATGTTCTATCTTCGGTGTAAATTCTGCAATGCCATTTTTCATGAGCTTTTCAACTTCAAGGTCAAAATTTGATCTCAACCACGAGACTCTGACCAACAGACCCGGCCCATACCGACCCGGTGTTTCAACCAGAAGCTCTGATACGAATCTGTAACATACCCAACCACCCATAGGATGGGCTACACCACTTAAACAGGATGAAACACACCCAACCACCAGCAGTTGGGGCACGTTGCAGTGCCAAGATTCAGTTCTCTGAATGAATCTCAAATTCTAACAACATTTAATCTGAAAACAAGCATGAAAGAACCACATGCATTAATCAAGATCCATGCCACAACATAAAAGAGATAAACAACGTGCCATGCACAAGAAATAACCAACAGTCAGACACATTAAAAATACATATCTCAGAGATAATTAAAAACACAACGGAAATAAACATTACACAGATAACACAGAGAGCACTTATCTTTGCAAGTAAACGTTCACCAACTGGCTGCAAACCAAGAACATTCTTCCCAACCATAGACACTATTGTTCATTTACTCTCAACACCCGGTCACCCCTGAGCCAGGGCTATGAATCCACAAGGACATGTCCTAGGCGAAGTCTAAACACACAATAGTTGGCTAAGTAGCTCTAAGGTTTCCCAACCTCAACAAATCCTAATTTCCAGATCTCTTTCCCCCTCAGCTTGCACAATCCCAAGAAATGAACACCTTTCTCTGCCATGCAGTCCTTGAGGCTGTTCCATTTCTCTTCAGGGCTCCAGTGCTATTGGTAAGGAAATCTCCCTACTTGAAACTCCAAGGACTCTCAACTATGGACAATTCCATCCAAACTGCCATCAAGCTCATGCACACATGCATCCATTCCCTCCTGAAATGATCAATAAATCATTATAACTATTCAACGATGGCTCTCCTCTTCCTGCCATTCATTTCCATGCTTAGCCCAAGAGCACACGAATTAGCAGCAATGAGTGAAGAGGAAGAAAACAAGGGAACAAGGGGAAAAAGATGAACCTGGGGAAGAACAATCCCCTAACTTCACCCCAATCCACCTTCACACAACCATTCATATCCATGCTTATGACAAGAGCATACGAGTGCAGCAAGAGTGAGGCTACCAAAAATGAAGAGTGGAAAAGGTGTAACAATGAATGAATAAGAACAAGTGAACCCCCACCCAAATCAAAGATGGGTTTATATAATTACTTGGAAATCAAGAACCACATGGCCTCCCTTAAGAAGCTCATGTAACCCCTTTTCTCCATAAAATCAATTATGGGTAAATAAAATAATAATAAAAAGACTTGGCCCCTCAAGCTCCCTCTCTCGTGGAATCATAGCCCCCTATCTCTTTTGTCCTTGTCCGTCTTGCAACCAACGATGTATTTTATTAATGCATATGAAGTATTACATTTCCCAGGCACTCTGGCCCCTTTTTGACTTTACTGGCTCACCAGCCTAAGTCACAATTACATAATACATTATATTTCATAAGGGTTAAAATTGGGATGTTACAAGTATCTATCCATGTTCCCATCAATGGTAGCAACCATGAAAAACAACACGTGTTCAGTTTGACTTTAGTCTTCTTAAAAAAAAGCCTTAAAGTATCCCTAGTTGTCCATCCACATCCATGATCCTATGATGAAAGAAAGAAGTTGGAATCTTCAGGGCATGGAATCTATAGAAAAATCCATGGAACCATGAGCTAAAAAGAGAAACATGAGGAAGAACATGAAGATTCCAAGAGAGAAAAAAAACCCTAGAACAATCAATCATTATATCGAGAATCACAAGACTACCGGCTTGGTTTGAACCCACTAGAAGCAATCAAACAAAATAAATGGAAGTTGTGATGAAGAATAATGTATGAAAGACTTATGAATGGAAGCATTGCGAGATTTAGAACTAGAGGTTCTCCTAGATGGAGGGAGAAGACTATGATAGCTTGTTCTAGTAACCATACATACCTCTACCTGAGCCATTATATCTTCTGGAATATCCATGAGTTGGAGTTTACATCAGATGAATGTAAGGACTGTTCTCCTCAACAGAGTAATTGAACAAAGAAGCGTATGTAGAGCAACCTCAAGGTTTTGAGGTATACCAAAAAGAGACCCTTGTATGCAGATAGAAGAAGATCTTGTATGGATTCAAACAACTTGGTGTAGAGCCTCTCATGCATAACAGAAGCGTGGTGAAAAATTTCTATAGCAAAGATATTGTATCAGAATGGTTACTCAGAAGTCTAGGATGATGGATTACTAATCCATGCCAAACTCTCGTGATGATAGAAGAAGTGCCACTTTGAGCCTTTCCATGATGTCATGAACTAGCAGGAAACAAAAGTGTTGAATCCAACCATGATATACGTAATGATCAGATCTATATGAAATCTTCAGAGAAAACCAATGTTCTAGATAGACTGAAGTACATTGAGATCTAGCATGACATTCTCCGTGATGAAGTCCATAAAAAGGAGAAGTGAATCTCTAGTATATCCCCACAGATGAGCAAACAACATATATCTTGACAAAGCCTCTATCTAGGATAAAGTTTGCATACTTACGAGGCAAGCTGGGGATCATAGAGATAACTCCCTTAGCTGAAAGGGAAGATATGGCTCTCCAGGTTGGGAGGGAGCTTTGACATATCATTGATTTATGGAAATTCATTTTTCAATTCGAAAAATGGTCCAGGATGAGAAGTTCCTTTCCAGTTCGAAAAGTGGTTTGAGATTTCCGACGGACATGCATTTTCCAGTTCGAAAAATGGTCCAGATTGGATGGTCATTTTCGTAATGAAAATGGTTCGATAGATTGTTGATGTACCATAGACAATGGTTCCCTTTGTGGCCAGTGTGGGGGAATGGTCTAGGACAACATTTCTTCTTGACAATCACTCTCAGTAGTGGTCAAGTAGAATGGTTCGCCTCACCGGGCAATCATTCTTTCGAAGTTCAAAGTTGTGAGCAGTTTCGAAGAATGGTCTAATTTGGGGGTTGGTGTAGGACAATCATTTCCTTAGGAAATGGTCCGGACATTCATTCCCTAGGGCAAGCTCATTCTCTCCAGGTTGCACTTTGTTTAGTGCCAGAGGAATAGCCCAATTAGGTGAATAGTCCATGTTCAACAATTAGGGATAAGCATTCCCTAGGGCAGACTCATTCTCTCCAGGTTGCACTTTGTTTAGTGGCGAAGGAATGGCCCAGTTAAGTGAATGGTCCAGGCTCAGAAATCAGGACAATTATTCTTCTATGCTTGAGAATAATAGTCCAGATAACTCATGGTTGAAGTTTTAATTTCTAAGGGCAGATGCTCTTCCATATCTCACAAATGTGAGTGGAAGAATGGCCCAGATGACTCAATTTATATCATGATATTGTTTTTTGTGCAGGTTGATATCAGATGATATGATTACTATGGAGACTATATGTCTCTGGACAATAGATGTATGCTATTGTGGTGGATGTGTTCCACTGGTTGTGACTATATGTCATTGGTTAGTAGTTGTGTGCTACTAGGTGTGGTCGTGTACCATTGGATAGTAGTTCTGTACTACTATGGATATACACAGTTGTGTTCTATTGAATGACATTGTTTTGATTGCCATGTAGACTATCAGTAGTGTTGAAAATGATATAGATGTATGCTATTGTGGTGGATGTGTTCCACTGGTTGTGACTATGTGTCATTGGTTAGTAGTTGTGTGCTACTAGGTGTGGTCGTGTACCATTGGATAGTAGTTCTGTACTACTATGGATATACACAGTTGTGTTCTATTGAATGACATTGTTTTGATTGCCATGTAGACTATCAGTAGTGTTGAAAATGATTATCAGCTAGATGGATAGTCAATGTGCTTGTGAGCAGACATTCTCTAGGTGGAGAATGGTCCAGATAGAACAAATTGTTGTTGGACAGGTATTCTCTCTATGGAGAATGGTCCAGGTTGACAGTTTGTTGACATATCATGGACTAGTATTTTTCCTAAAGGCACAGATTGTGGCCCGATTAGGAAAATGGTTCAAGACCGATATTTTCTAAGGCATATAGGTTGAGATAGATCTCTATGGTGCATATGACTTGATTATAAAATAGTCCTAGATTGAAATTCCTATAGGAATGGTCTCTGTAGTCCATGGCATAGCTTTTAGCATATGTTGGGATAGTCATTCTTCTAGGACGTATGTCTAGATCAGAAGAATGGTCCTTGTATCACTCTATGGAGTGAGTGACTTATTCAACATCATGCCTGATTACTCAGATAGAGTATGGCTTCGAGAGATGATGTAGTTGATGTTATCAGATGATAGTGATGATGATGCTCGTGATCTAATCATGAGATAGTCTGTATGGCTATGATGATGCTACCAATTGAATGGTATGTTTGTGCTCAAGACAATTGCCTTCAATACCTCCATAGCTAGGAGGGAGTGTTGATATTATGGTAGTTGCGAGAAGTATTTACCTCCATGTGTAACCCTGGCAAGAATAGAATATTCTGAGATGCAAGAAGAAACCCTAAAGCATTAAACATAACCCTAGAAGACAAGTCGGCTCAAGGAAATATTTAATATTAAGTATTTAGCCTCCAGAATGAGAAGTCAGCACAAACAGCTCAGGAAAAATAGTATAAATACAAGTAGCCAGACCTCATTTGGTACACACAGCTCGAAATTCCAACAGTGAAGAAGCGCGCACTGCAGAAACTGGGCAAGTGCACAAGTCTAGGGAGTATCTGCAGCTGCATCTACTACAATCTGTATTCTTGGTTTAGGATCAGACTTTCTATTGGTTATGGTTGGACTTTTTGATCAGTCTTGGTTATCTTTGCTTGGTGCATTAGCCTTGGTTGGCTATTGGTTTGCTTCCATAATCATTCTCTGTCAAGGTTAAGGTGCTCGGGGGTGGCTTCGGCCTATGGTTGGGTGACAATATTGCTATATTGTCTATGGTTAAACGAGCACATCCATTATTTCTAACAATAACATCCCTCTATATTGCCTCATGCAAAGTGTAGGGCATCAATATTCTAGTTTTTTGTTTGATATCGTAGTTCAATCCATAATTTTTATCATTAACCCACAACTCTTTGTTCAAGTGCGGTGCATACCTTAACAACTCCATGAATCTAGCATCATACTATGGTATTAATATGTTAATCTATCTCACTGAGTTAAACTCATTTAATTATCTCTCATTAAACTCCTTTGAGAGGTAGTGTTCTATGAAACACTCCTCAAACAGTTCCCAAGATATATTTGATACATCCATCCACAACTGTGGTAGTAAAGTCTTCCACCAAAGCAAAACATTTCCTTTTAACTTGAAGATACACATATGTATTTTAAGATTACAAGTACAATCTTTTAGTGTGAAAAACATTGTCATGTTCTCTAACTAGGCTTTAATTGCCCATCCATCAGTGCAGCCCCAAAATTACATAAATTTATTTTTTCCCGTTCTCTGTAAACATTGGTACTTGGAGGATTTTTCGATCCCTTTGCATGCATCAAAACATCTCCTTCTTCCCCTTCTAGCTTGTTCATCAAAGCATACAACATTCTTTGAAAAGAACACATCATAATTGTTACTTCTCCGACAGGTACATGTATTTGTTTTGGGACATGTTCCTCTACTACTAGAGAATGCAGAGGTGTAGGCTGCAATGGAGAATGTGCACCCCATCCTCTAGTTTCCCTACCTCTTTTTCCTCTTCTATCCATATTTAACTTGGCATGAGGAAACAATTTAAATTTAATTGATTTGATTTTCAAATATAAGTAAGCATATGGGTCCAAGGTCCTAGCGTGTTGAACCACACTCTGATACCATAGCACCCCTACTTGTGTTAACCTCACAAAATGTGTAACGTTGCGCAATATATATATATATATATAT